>PNEQ01127707.1:0-33792 GCA_003012365.1 Medauroidea extradentata
TATGCCAATTTTGGTGGCTCTATCTCTTATATTTTCTAGTATTTTTCGAAAAATGTTTAAAAAATTATTTTTTTCAACGTGGCGTAGCTCCCTTAATATTTACCACAGAATAGTGTTGGTTTATATACCCCACCTTATTTTCCATAACGAATCCCCTCCCGGACTTTGGCACATGAATTCTGGTCCACCCTGTATAATAATTTGATAACTGAAATATACTTCTCAATAGACCATAGTTCTTAAGGGCAGTTGTGTAATCTCTCAGGCCTGACTAGGAAACCACAATACCATTTCAATTCATTCTGAGTAACACGAGGCCACTATCTTCATTTTTAATCATGACCCTAATCCATTTGTTGCAGAGATATAATTGAAAGCCTTGTCAACACTCCGCTTTGTGTGTAAGCTGGTACTCTAGTGTTTGATTAAACTTTCTTTCTACTACTGAAAATCATTATAAAATTACTTATAATAAAAAAAATCATACAAAAGTATAAGTAAAATCTTAAGCTGAAGAGGCCAGGTGCCTTACAATACATTACTAAATTCACTGGAAAATCAAGATCCGATATGGCTTCCAACACATCTACTCAACAATACCTAGTACGTTACTTCATATTGATGAAAAAGCAATGTCAAAACTACCTTAAACCAGAGTCTGGCTCTGTCAAAATTTTCTGCTACAATTTGCAGGGATGTAGCCACGTGGGGCGGCATGGGTTGGTAAAACCCTCACTCGGAAATTGCCGACCCACACTAATTTTATCTAAAAGGCCATAAATTCCAGCATACATGGCTAGAAATGTTATCTCCTTGTCGCACGTATCAGTTTTTGCTGCCTGGCTGGAGTCAGACAAGTAAAGGTGGAAGGGGGAAGTTTGAAGACAAGCCTTTGTGCTGGGCTATGTTCAGTACTAATGCCCGTTTAACGATGGCATGCCCAGATATTGAGTATGTGTGGCATGGGTCCAGTTAATGCAAAAACGGCGCCGTGAACTAGTCCAAACTAAGTCACTTATACTGTTCTTACCCGTTACCTAGTTATGTTTATTTTCCAAAGCTGGCCTGGCTGATATGTAGTGCTGATAACGCTTCTTTTTTCTTTTTTTTTGCCTTGCTTTCACTTCGCTTGCAGTCACACACAACCTGCCATGGGTAGATGTAGGGAATAAAAAATCCTGCAGTGCAAATGGTAATAGAGATTATCTTTACGGACATAAATATAAGTGTGAAAGCGAGCTGATAATGGCTAGGGGAAGGGTAGGGTTTCAGGTTGGATGTCTGCAATATATTTTTCCATCAAGGGGGTGGGGGTGGATATTTATTGACATTTCCCGGGAAACGCGTTGCAAGTCGTTTCCCACGCTGATGTTTGGGTAGGTATGTAGAGAGGAGGGGAGTGAGCTGCCTGCTGTGAGACAAGCATGTAACTCTAGCTGTCACGGTCTTTATCTACGGAAAGAAGATTTCTCTTTATTATAAAAAGAAGGGGAGAAGATAAGAAGCTGTGTAACCTTCAAACCTGTCTTGACATGGGGAGTGCACAGCAGTTTACAACAAACAAGTTTGATGATTCAGAGATAAACAGTGCCACCGGGCGTCAACAAAGCACCTTTCTATCTTCCGTGTTGAGTGACAATGAACTCACTCCAGTATGGCGACAAATAGTTTACAGAGTCATTCCACTTCACACAGCTGACTGTGAGAGAGATATGTCTCAAATGAAGCTCATAAAAACTTACTTAAGAAACAGACTGGGTGAGTTCACGCTATAGGTGTATTTGCTTAGCGTGAATTTGGCGTAAGTAAAGTGTGTATGGTGGCGTGCATTTTGTGTAGGTTACCATATTTGCTCTGTAATATACCAAAAATGGAGTTTCTTAAACAACAAAATGCTAGAGATTAGTGTATTCCTCAATCTTGGTATGCAGTTAAACACACCACAAACACACTAAAAATGGTGTTTTACTTTGGTGGTTTTTTGGGGTATATTAGTGGTGAATTGAGGTTTGATATAGTGGTTTTTTGGTGCAATATTGGAGTATTTTTCCACCAGGGTAGATTCCCTGCTACGCATTTCACTGGAAGGTCTAGATGTCCAAGAATACCCATTTAAAACTGCAGTTCATCATTGGGCAGCACAGAAGAACAGAAGAATTTACTTGAAGTAGCAGTGAAATTTAACCATGTTGAGATTTTTGTTAAATCAAATTGGGGTGTAACAGGTCTACAGAATTTGACGTAAAAATTAAATTTTTTTAGTGTATTACAGTTTTTGTACCTAGGTAACCCACACTCTCAAATTCCTAGCTACATCCCTGATATTTGATTCAGTTGTCGTACATGCAGGCAGATAATGAAGAAAGGATTGTATATTAACTGCAACGATATCTTGAAATGTTTCCTGATTTCTACACCAGCACAATGTTATTTAGTTTGAAGAGATACAGCGATACTGTGGATACAGTGCGATTCAGCTGTGGTCGAGTAATCAACTGCTATTCTAATACGGCACTGTCTTGTTTTCTACACATTTTAACCTAATCTAAGCACGTCAATTATCATTGTAGAGTACTTGCCAACCTGCTTAAACTAAATAGGTATATGAATATTTCAATGCAATTTTTGGATGATTTTGTAATTTTGGCTATCAAACTCTGTCTAATTTGATGATAGAAACCCCGTTGTTATTGCAACCACACAACGAAGAAGTACGTCAACTAGGTCTAGCAGGACTCCTCTGTACTTACATCAGTAACAGAATAAAGTACAACCATTTGTAACAGAAATGTTACATCATCTCTTAGCAGAAACAAAGTTGACATGTATTTGAGGACCTCTATGAAGTGAAGCAACCCTCAAATGGTCCTGCTTGCTGTGATATAACCTCACCATTAACAGCATCTGTTATTCGAAAGGAATCTTACCACGAGTTCTCGACTGACTCACGGAACACATTGCAGCATGTCACACATATTCTTTTATGCACTAAACAGCATAACTTATTCGTATTATGTGTATCAATGATTTTCGGGCCTCATAAAAAGGTAAAAACGGGTTTTTTAGACTGCCGTAACTCCAAAAATATTACCTGAATTCGTAAAGTACAAAGCGAGAGGCATGCGTTGGTCTTTACTTCATACTATTCAGAAATAAAATGTTGTGGTCATCATTTAAAGGCCCAAAGGAAAAAGACTACAACGAAAACACTGGACGTCATTTTGGCGCATTGCAAACAGAGGCGACATGAATCTCGTCAAGTGTGAGACACTGTCTCTTATCGTTACGCTGTTCCCATGAGTCAAAGGTGGAAATTCGATACCAGCAAAGACTCCTCTAACACGTTATTAAATTTCTCTAAAATACTTTGTCACACAAAATGTCGCTTTCCTGCTAATTGCAAGCATTCATTTTCTTCAGTACAGTAAACGCTACTACCTAAGGTAGATGTGTATACTGTACATGTTCTAATATAAGTGTTCGGAACTGAAACAGTTGAGACTCACCTGAAGTGCATGTTTGATCTGCGAGCTCTGGGACCACCCACACCTCGTGATGAGTGTGGCATTCTCCGCACACCATGACGCGAGCCAGCTGGTTCGTCGTGTGCACAGTTAAGGAAATAAACATGTGTCCTGTACTCAACTAAGTAGATACATACATACAACTACTTCCAAGTGATACGTTGCACATACAAATATTAAATAAAAACCCAAGGAAAAAGCAACAACACATAACAGACCTACTGCCGAACAACAAAATTCCGAACAGATAATTCTTCTCACTATACAGTATGCAGCAAGTGAAAGTAAAATAAGAGCATCTCTTTTAATTGCATTTGCAAATGTGGTCTGCTAGGGATAGGTCAGTTTGATTCTCGGATTCTTGGTTTTGCTGCTGCATAAACCTTGCGTTTGTAAAACCAGAAGTAGTTCCAAAATATCAGTGTGTTACCATTTTTTGATGCAGTGAAGATGAAAAGACAATTAAGTACAAAAGTGTAAATATAACAAATGAGAACATACTGTACTTATACCCTGTTTTCTTTTACTAAGATTCATTACCTACAACTTTGATCTCACAATTTTTCACCGCCATTTCAACGCAAATGTAAAATACAATAAGCAGAAACGTGGCATGTTCTTGTCAGTGATGCTGCTACTTGTCGTAAAAACAAATCTACTACGGGAATCAGACTATAAACACTTCTGCTTATAACTAGGTTCGCTCCACATTACAGTTTGGTGAGGTTACTGCAGTTCCGCTTGACGTTTGACTTGCAAATATAAACACGACAGATAGCAATCGTTCAAAACTAAATTTTCCACAAATTATTTTCAGATACTGGAGGAAAAAATTTTTACGTGCTGAGGTAGGTAATACAAGACACTACTTTAGCCTATTTGTGCAATATGATGTTTGTTACCGATATCCAGAACCAAAAACCGGAATCGCTCCACTACATAAAAAATGGTTCCCACCAACCACTATGGTCAATATTTAGAAGCAAACAAAATGGTTCTCAGCCTAACTAAAACTACAAATTAGTATCACGGACAGTGTCCGTAAAATTGGGACTCCACTGTATGTGGTTATTTTCATTTCAACAGCATTGTGTGTGTCCCCAAGGCTTACAAAAAAATTTTTCAGAGAACTACAACGTATTTATGAAACATCATGTGCACTGACAATACTATTTCTGAGCCCTCCAATATTGCTAACATGGATCTTTTCGACAAAAACTACTGCTCACAATACAAAATTAACGGAGGGTTTTTAATATACCCTGGTTCAGACTTTCCAACAAAAAATGAGAATGTGACTGTTTATAGTCTCATTGTTGCAAAGTAATGCCATGTAAACACGAGCCAGTTTCGCACCTTGCACAAAGAAGTGACTGGGCACACAACAGTGTAGTCCTTATAGCTCCACCACTTTTGAGCCCTCTACACACAAAACAGCTTCATGTAGGCAGCAATCTTAACCTCTACATTTCAAGACAACTTCAAAAGTAAAACATAACAACTGAACGTTGACAGTTGCCTACGCGTCTATGACTGCAGCGGAGTCTCTATCATTATTTAAGGGGCTCACGACAATTTCAGTACATGCAGACATCCAACAGAAGCGGTTTAGAAATTATAAAGAAAAAAACAAAACAAATAATAAATGGGAACACAAAATACTATATGCTCCCTGGATACACCTTGTTTCAATACATACAAGTCTCCCTGTGCATGTCGCACAGCCCTAGGTAGAAGCTGTAGTCAATAATAACCATTTATGTCATCAGCACATGCACACTATTAAGAGTGAATGCTAGCTCGTGTTGGCTGTACTGAAGAGGATATGAGGAAGGATATCAGGTCGCGCGGACCACTGCGATGCTCAAGGCTGAGGTGGCCGGAGAAGTCGTCTGTCACCAAGTTTGGGTCTCCGCCTGGCAGGGACGCACAGATTGGACACACCTACAAACAAAGCAACATTAACAGCACTTGCCTACATCCACACCTTTTACATGCAAGTTAAATACAGCAACACAAGAGCAGCTACCTAGCAAATAATACCAACCGTTTCAAAACTATGGTTGCTTGCTGTTACAGAACATTACGAATAACCTGCATACAAGTAGGACATATTACATGTACTTGGACCATCATAGAACAAAACTTCAGTTTCCTTGATCTGACTGGACATAATTTGGCTACATCATGTTCAACACAATTTTTTGGGGGGGGGGAGGGGGGTAGGCCCTTCAGCCCCTTCAAATTCATCCACACATTCACATAATTTCCAGTTTAGCGATTCTATCACTTTAAGGGCTTGTTCTCGAGTTTTTTTCAGACTGGTGACAATAACTCAAATAACTTAAAGTTTTTAAGTAAATTGAGTCAATGTGCACTCACACAATGCACAGTACTGTGGATGCGATTTTAAAAATAATGTACCATTCTTCAGGAAAAAAAATATATTTTGTTCATTTTTGCTAATTTTCAAGTAAAAAAAGTGGTAGTTTGGGTGATGAAAACTAAAAAACCGTTCAGTACAAAAAAATTCAGCTACAAATTATATCATGTGTTTTTTTAATTCACAGCAGTAAAATATAAGTTGTAGAATTACAGATAGTAACTACTCTGAGCTACATATATGATGGTGACGACAGGGGTTGGGGGGAAAGGGGAGAGGTGAGAAAGCTAATAAATTTAACAGTGATATTTTGAACTGTGAAGGGGGGGGGGGAGAACTGCCATGTCAGCCTACTAAATCACTTTACCTTTTGTCAAGTTACCTTTCTAATGATAGTAAATGTCTACTATAGCTTACATACCGAGACTACTTGTCAATAATAGCACAAATTACACACAAATCAGGTTGTTTTTAAACTTAGTTCAACAAAGTAAAAACTGAAATGGAAAAATGTATTTCAGAAAATTAACATATATCCAGAAATTATAGAAGGAATTGCACAGGATGTTACAAAAAGGCACGGCCAAATTTTCACGAAAAATTCCACACACACAAAGAAGATTTGATGCTTGGTCTACCACTGCATTACTACATCCAAGTATTTTCTTAAAACTCAGAGAGTAGGAGCAACTCACCACTTCGAAGGTGACTTCCGAATGTTCCGCTGCAACGTGTTCCTGTAGTGTCGTCTCTGTGTGGCCCATCTTACCGCAGTATGGACATGTGAAGGCCTGCGGTTGTTCCACAGTCAACGCCTCTCCTCCGTAGTACAGGTCTGCCACAACACAACAGACCTTGGTCGTTTCCTACATGCCCACACTGTTTCCAGGATTAAGTAAGGACAAAGGGAACTACAATTAACATCACATATAAAATTTCCATGCTTACGACAATGTGCACACAGAAACAAAAGAAAAACCTTCTGACTGTACGTATATGACACATGACTAACAGCAAATTACAGCTTCACAAGGGATCCTGCTATTATATCAACTTCCTGGAAATCATGACCTTACATAAAACAAAATCAAACATTGAGATCATACTACACAAATATACATGAAGTCCTCTTTGAACATGTACATACTCGTCTACACAAAGTCCTTACAAGCATGAACACATCCTACAGAAACTAAACTGGTTGTAAAACGGCACACCAACAAACATTTCTTCTATGCTTGTCTTTGATTTGTCCATTAAGAGGATTGGAACGGTAAGATGTCGAGCAAATGTCTGTAATACTCAATCACTGACAAAATCTTAACTGATCATAATTTGATAGGACTTCTTTGGCAGAGTAAATATATTATTTGTGGATGTCTGTAGTATGCATTGTTTGACACCTTATAGTGATCTGGACATTATATAATTTTAAGTACTAAAGTTTTCAATTTTTACAAGTTTTTTTTACTAGGAAACATATGTCCACCAATAAAATATCTACTCAGCAAAATAAAAACCCATCAAATGATGACGAGATCAGATCAGATTTTATCCTTTAGTAAGTATTCCAGTGAATCGCTCAGCATCTTACATTACCATTTCCTGTAAATGTCAACAAACAATTGCAATAAGGGGGCTAATCTTAGCAGGAAATTCTATAGTAGTATGAAGAAAGTAAATATACTGCAGTGACAATCCCACACAAATATAAAGAAAAGTACAATCTCTGATTTCAAATGCACTCATTAGACATGTAATAAAACGTATTTACTTCTAATAAATTCAATTGATCATCTTAAAATAGTTCTGCCTTAACATGTTCAGTATTAAGTGTAACTGCAGTCCTACAAATTACAATTTGCCATGTAACGAATAGTTATGCTTATCTTCACCGGCACCGCAATCAATACTGTGAAGCAATTTAAAAAAATTGTAGAGTATAGGAAATATTCCAAGTAACTATAGCAGTTCTACAAAGAAATAGGAGGAAACTAATTTTTATCTTGTATGGATATATCATAATTTAACAAAAAATATCAATACAAATGTTTTTACATACTGAACCTGAGCAGATGAACCAATATTTCTATCATTTAAAATATACATTCTGAAAACAACAATAAGTAGCATACACAAGTATCATTTAACTCTGTAGTTGTAATAAATATTGCATGCATAGTTTCTGCTTTACTTTTTGTTGCCAATAAAGCCAGTCTCATTCAATGCTCACTTCCGTAGCAGTTTTCAAGCCCATTTCCTGTTGACACGCTCCTGCTGCCGTGCGAGTCATGTCCCAGCACCTTCCACCTTCCCAAAGGATCTCAAAAGCCTACCCAGAAACATAATAGTGTGTGTTGCACTTTTCTGTTAGCATTCTACTCATAAACTTCAATCGCTAATCTCAGCAGTTTTGTGTGCAATGCATGACCATTACATTTCTCAACTGATTCTGTATACAATAGCACTGACATCACAACTAACTTTAATTTTTTCACTAAATCCAACCTCTCTTTCATAAAAAAAAACTGTGAAAACAGCCATTATTCATTCCCTCGCACACATTGTCAATGTATTGTGCCTATGATAATCAAACACTGCTGAAATATCAGTGTTTTCTGTTTCCACATTAGCGATTGTGTGAACAAGTATGAGACTGAACAAACCTTTTCTTTATACAAACTGCATCAGAATTTGACATGCCCAATGCTATAAAAATACCCAAGGGTGTGACAGACTTTAGACATCATGTGAAGTGCACTAAATGGACCCACAAAATTTTTTTAATGAAATTTTCATTTGACGTAAAAAAACTTCCCACTCCCTTGCTTAACAACTTTTAAAATTTTCACGCGACTGCACATGAACTGTGTGGTATTTAGCAAAGAATGGTGCCACAAACTCTCATGATACACAAAACAGATACGTATTACTGCAATTTTTACAATTTTATTGAAGATAATATACATCAGCTTCTGAAAACTTACAACTTTAGCTCAAAATGTGCACTACAATATTTATTTAGCCCATTAGAATTGTTTTGCAGGTTACAAAAAAAATATATATAGCATAATAGCTATCTATAAACAGCATTAAAAAAATTATGTTTGGTTCCAATAGACCGGCAACCCTCTTGGCTTGCATCGCTGCTAAAAATTACGACACAACTCATGAAAAAACATGATAGAGTGTGATGTTAGATAACCCAGTCGCAGTCCCAGTCCGAGATAAGCAGCTCGCTACTCACTGCCACACCAACTCCACTACGCAAGCCAACACTGTCTGATGAGAACGTGAAACAAAACACACTCTACTGCTATCTTATCTGTTAAAGGGCGCTTGCTACCTGGAAGCCCTTGCAAACCCAATAATTGGGATTTAAATGTTCTATTAGGTGGAGCTCAAGTTACCTTTCACAATATTGCTTACAGATAATATTTACTGGACTGAGAAGAGGACAATATAATCACAGGAATAAAAATGAGGAAAAAATTATGAGTAAATGTTATAGGACATGAAAATATTAATTTATTAACAGTTCTCAGGACTTGCATTGAGATGATCATCATATTAAGAGCGTGCAGAGTTAATGACTTTCAAGAGAGTGTACCATGGTGTGTAAGGTGCTGTGGGTATTCCATCCTCCTTCCACGCAAACATACATTTCCATTTTAGAGCAGTCGTTAAAATTTGAATTACTGATGTGTCCGAAATTAATGTAAATAGAAGCAATGAGTGCAGCAACAAGGATTATCTCCTAAACAGGTTTATAGACTCGACAAGCCTTCCCTACAATAGGGGTACAGATGTACTGCCTCCGCATGCCTATGATGAACAACTCTGTAGTTCCATACATGTGTGTGTGTGTGTGTGTGTGTGTATATATATATATATATATATATATATATATATATATATATATATATATATATATATATATATATATATATATATATATATATATATATATATATATATATATATATATATATATATATATATATATATATATATATATATATATATATATATATATATATATATATATATATATATAAGTATGACAGCTATCAAAGTCCAGCACAATTTAATACATCAATTTCTATCCAAGCTGTTGCTGGAGGTCTAAGACAGACAGCACCCTCAAACATACATGGTGCTACAATATCATGGCGTGGTAACTCCCCACTCACAAACTTACTAGTACATAGCATTATCCAACAATGCTTACAGCTACGTAGATAAAGGGGTATGGAAAGGTACAGTGTCGAGCGGACAACTGGAATACTCAATCGTCAATATCTGAACTACTCTTCAAAATTAAATACTCTTCTGAAATATTCAGAGCCCACGAATTTCAATGAAATGAATTCTGCAACAGTTTGTTTATTGCCTTACATGCACATTTACAGCTGTGCCTCATGGTTATTGGCAGAATGTATTATTACACACACGTGGCTCATTTGACTGAGCCAACAAGAACGAGGTTACTGCGACACCACACGTCTGTGATTTCCAGGTAGAAGCCTAGACGCTGAGAGTTAAAATCAGCCCATCACTGACCATGAAGCACGGCTGCATACGTAAGGTATTGAAAACTGTTACAGAATTTATTTCACCAAAAACCGTGGGCTCTACAAATATTCCTTGGATTGTCTCGTGTGACGTGGCTGTGTCTGCTGTCCTGCCACTGCACGGGAGACGTGACTAGTGCTATGTTCGCACAAGTTTGCATGACTCGTTCGTTTGTTTATCCACACATCAGTTGAGGTTATGTACCCTGATGTGCTCCGGATAGGTCAGTTTGTTCAATTAAATGGAGGCAGAAACTATTATTGTGATTTCACTATTGAAACTCACGAAATAAGGCAACTGTTGGTTTATTTTCAATTCTACTTTTTACATTTTTTTCTTACTTCGTGATGATTCTACAAATGACGGTTTGGTACCAAAACACAAATAAAACGGTCAGATGTCCGGCGTTACCATGCCCAAATTTGATTAAACAAAACAAAAGAAATAAATATGAAACACTTGTCTGTTGCCTGAAACTTAGCAATTGATATGCTATGCCATCCCACAGTTATGGCACAAACCCTGTATCTCCCGCCACCTTCATATAACTTTTAAAGTTCAATGACAAAGAAAACACACTCTATGGGGCACTAAAGCCTCCTACAGCCTCTCCAGCGCTCCCAGGGCCAGCCTCGCTGCGTCCTCACAACCTGCAGACGTCTCTCTCGCTCCGCCATCACTACACGACAGATAAACCCTCGACGGACATGGTAACTAATAACGCACCTCGGCGGAGTGATACAACAGTATCCAAAATTTAACTAAACCAGCAAAATTACCCTTAAAACATGAAACAAGGCATTCCAAGATCTGAATTTATAGTTTTTACATTTAAATAAAATTATTTATCCACACAAATAAAATAATTGGGGACAAAAAGTGCGCAACAGTGGAACTACTTTCGTGGCGCAATACCCTAAGCAACCCCCTGTGATGGCTGACCTACGTGCGTCAATAACCTACGTCATGGAGAGAATTCCATGAAGCAAGTGATCAACCACAACGTCGCCAGAAATCCTACAGCCTGGAGAAGCTTGCAACACACGAAGTTACTCACTTCACCAGGAAAAATTTAATAAGATACTAAAATTGCCAAAACTAAAAAATTAGTTAAAATACAAGAAAAAGTTATACAGTCAAACCTCTTTAATAGAAACCTGAAGGGACCAAAATTTTGGCCGTTTGTAATAACGATGTTTGTATTAACAGTTGTTCACTGAAACCTTAAAATGTTTCTAAAATTTTGGGCACTCTGTTCATCCCCACAAATTAAATAGTATTTTCACCACAATGACTTCTCTTTACTTGAGAACTTGATATTGCATACTTTACTGCATATCATCATTTTTATTTAACATTACAGTAATTATTTCATTTTTGCCAATTCCAAGGGGAATAAAAATCACTTCGTAATAATGAGAGCTTTGTATTAAGGTGGTTCAACTGTATCAACAAAAGTAACTAAAATACTACTGTGGTCAATTTGAAACCAAACAAGCCAGGAAAATAAACAACTCTACTTTAAATTCCTTGACTATTTTGTAATTAAATTTTGAAAGTATGAATTTAAGTTAACGTGTCCCCAATTATTAGGTTAATGAATTCTGTTGTATCATACCGGACACCTGACAAACTCATACTGAAAATGGCATATAGCCTGTTAATGAAAGATTTACATTTAAATTTAAATAATAAAACAAAAATACTTTATAGAGTTTTAACCAAGTGTTTTGAGTAATGAATTATACAGCCACAACTTCATTTAGCTACGGTATCTCAATGTTTTTGTAGTCCACATGCTAAGTGCCCCGCTGGATAACCTTCTACTGGAGACTTCAAAAATGTAAAGCAGTTCAACTGAACCAGATACAAAGAGCTTATATTATACACAAGGCAATAACAAAATGCTGTGAGGAGGACCGTTCCAAATTGTCAACTCCTGTTAGGGAAACAACTTTATACAAGGCAACTTTAGAGAATGACATACTGAACTAAAAATTAATTAAAGAGATGAACATAAAACTAAAATATATGAAGGGCATACATAGGTGTTATGTTTGGGAGAGCATAAAAGGTGGATAAGCAAGGGATATATAAGATTGGGAAAAGGAGGAAGTAACTCAGGGGTCAAATTACTTAACTTCTGCCAAAATCTTGACTAGAAAATTGAATAAATATGACGCTAAGAAGAGTTTTTCCCCAAACAATTAGTATTGTCTCTTCAATCTCAGCCTACAAAAAATCTGGTTCATATATTTTCTTCACTAGGCAGAAAAACTTTTTAGCACTTCAAAGTTTTTAGCACTTAAAACCATATGCAAACTACAGAAGGTCTTGGAAGTTAACATAGCAACATTTTTTTATTCCTTTATTTTTTGTATATTTTATTTACCGATATTTATTTATCCATGTACAGTTCAGCCATTGGCCGAACTGTACGTAGATAAATAAATAACTGTTTTGTCGTTTACTTATAAGTTTTTTTTCTCCATATTAATTCTGCTTTATAAATTACATTTATCAATACATGTAATTTATAAAGCAGAATTAATATGGAGAAAAAAAAACTTATAACTAAATGACAAAAAAGTTAAAATAGTCAACCAAATGACAAAACAGTTAAAAAAAAATTAGCACGTGAGAATTAATAATATAAGTAATGGTATAAATCCTGCACGAGGCATAGTGCTAAATAGGTGCATCATCTGGCGAAGTATTTGCTAATGAAGTTGGCAGAAACTGTGTCAACTTTTAAAAGCCTGCAGATTTCAATAAACATTTAAGTTACTGCGTGCTATGTCATCTTGACAACCTCATTGATGGTGATTTTGACACAGTATCAAGCTCAAGTTACAAACATAGTGTGAAGTGTGTAGCCTTTTACCTTATTTAAATTTGTATAATATAATTTTTTTCTTCTATTTTAATTTAAATCTTTAATTACAGGCAATGTGCCTTACTATTCGTTAATCAGGTGTTCTGGATTATACAACAGGATTCAACAACATAGTAATTGGGAACAAAAGCAAATTAAATTCAGTGTTCAAACTTTAAAATACAGTCAGGAATTTTAACGTAGTTTTTTTTTTGTTTATTTTCTTGGCTAAGTTCGTTTCAAATTGACCATAGCAGAATTTTAATAAACTTTGTTGATGTAACTTTTTCTTGTAATTTTCTTATATTTTGAGTTTTGGTAATTTTAGTGCTTTATTAAATTTTCCTTGTGAAGTGAGTAACTTCTTGTGCTGCAAGCTTCCTGGCACCGACGTGGTCGATCGGTTGCTTCACGAAATTTCTTTATGACGTAGGTTATTGGCACACGTCGGTCAGCCTTTTCAGGGGGTTGTGTGGGGTATTGTGCCGAGAAAGTAGTTCTGCTGATGTGCATCTTTCGTCTCCAAATAATGTATTTGTGGCTGTATTCCTTATTAATTTGATGTAAAATATAGAGATTCAATATTAAGAAAACATTTTGTTGAACGTTTAAACATTATTTTGCAGTTGCTTGTAGATTTGGATCTTATTATCATTCCGCTGAGGGATACCTTAGCTACCATGACCGTTCAGGATTTAACATTCATGCAAGGATGGCGCGAGGAGGATGTGTGTTGGTGAGATAAGCAAGAAGGCCTCGAATAGTTGGCGTGGCTAGCAGACAAATAGTTCAACATAGCCTAATTGACATTTGCGTTTACAGATCAATTGAGGTCATGGTTGTTGCGCCCAGGGGGGAGGGGGGGAGACCCAAATCCCAGTAGTTTGATTTTTTCCCCCTTCAAATAACTGGCTTGAACTCTTTAGCTTATAATTCTGACAGCAAACAAGAAAATCTAGGTAGCTAAGCATCGCTCGAGAGGTTGATTGTATTTAAAGAGAAACTGTAATAGCTATGCATGACTGGTGCCAGATGCTGTGAAATGTAACCTACCACCTTTAAAACTTCTGAAAATAAATGTAACAATTGATGAATTTACGAGTTTCGCTATAAAAGTTATACCTGATTGATGGGTGGGTGAAATGAAGAAATCTATATTTAACAAACCATAAACTGAGCTATCCGGGGCACAATGAATGCAACATAACCTCAACATCATTTGCTGTGGCTGTAGCAAGACGTATCTGTAACTACTCAGTACTGAATTCTAATAGAACTCATCAAAAACATGAGTGTGCAAGATGCAAATTTATTACATAAAAGAAACTAATATACAATATATGCAGGTGATAAGAATTACAAGACGACTGACTCTTGTTAGAGTCACCAACGACAAACTTGTCAAACACCCTTAGTTTAGGACGGGAGCAGAGCTGACTTTACCGTCATGCTGGAGGAAACAAGGTTGGTCGATAGAAAGGAAGATGTGAAGAATATTCCCGGAAGACAGACTTACCGAAGTCGGATCTCGTGAGAATGCACTGCATGGGGTGCTCCGTGGTATGCCTGGTGGTGGTGGCGCCTGCCTCGTAGCATGTCGCACACAGGTCGTAGTCGTAGCAGATGAGGCATTTGTAGCGACGGCCGCGGAAGTTCCCTTTCAGACAAGAATCACAGCTAACACCTGCAAACACATTCCATGGAACAACATTACTATCTCACAGCTACACACTATAAATATTAACTTTACTACAAACACAAAGCCAAGTATTTAAATAAAAATATATCCCTACAGATAAAATTATTTATATGAGATTCTTCAGGAAAGGTCAATAACTGGAAAAAGGGAAAATCACATTTCACTGGAACCGAGGTATCCTAGGTCAAATTATACTGTACTTATCTTTAAAATGTACAACCACTTTTTCTGGGCTCATTTATTTTTTTTTACTCAAATATTGTGATTTAATACTTCTTTTTCTGGGACACGTCTTGGACCTTCTCCTTCTGCATGATATGATTATCTCAAAATAAATTACTTTGTGGGTTGGATACACTTTGCATAACTTCGTCCATTTTTAAGGCGAGTCAGGTTATAATTAGCAAATACATTTCACTGTGCATAGCTTCAGTGTGGAGAAAACCCGCAATGATTCCTTTATTTCTTTATACCTACTACAGCAATGCATATTTCATGACAAAACTCTCGTATAAAAATTGTACAAAGTCTGAAGCTAGTCGCTAACTGTGGCTTTACATTGGTATGATGGACGCGACAAGCAGGGCAAGATATAAACACTAAACATTCTCGTTATTGTGAACACTACTTTGGCCGTCGTGTGGCAAATACTTAAAATATATTAAATGTAAGTTGTTCCTTGGTGTTACATGCTAACTCTTGTATGACTTCCATTAATGTTTACTTTTTAAATTAGTTTTTTTGTTTGATTATAATATATTCTCAATACCCACTGACATTCCCATGCGTAAAAATACATATTTGCTTATGAAGGTTATTATTTTATTATTGTAACGAACTTCTCTCGTAAAATAAAATTACGTTTGCTAGAAACTCACCAGTTTCATCAATACAAAATTGAAATTCATTTTTCAGCTTCTTCAGATTCGCAAGCGAATAAAATATAAATACTTTCTATTCCAAAATTGTGTCACATTTGCAACTTTTACACGCTGTCCTCATAGAAACCTCAATACTGATTGGCTGATTAAGTTATTTTATTCTTGTTGCATCCACCGCCTACATTATGTACAAGCCTAAGAAGTTGAATTAAAAAATTTACTAACTTAGTACTTGCATTGGAAACCAACCATTGGGGAAAAAATAACAGCCCTTTACTCCAACGATTCCACATAAACAATGGTTGCCTCACTACTTGGAGGGTTGGCAGTGAATTACTAAATGTCATTCCAAGTATTTTCAAACATAAATACAACAGTGCCTAAACATCAAAGTGACATATTTGTATTTTTGGATAACTCATAAACTAGTATTTATTTTAGTGCCGGTTTCACAATGTCTGATTTTGTTCCGATTATCATCCGATTAAATTTTAAGTGGTGGTTAACAATGTTTTGTGTTTCTCGAGTTATGGTTAACTTAAAACTGCTGTTTAACTTGTGATAACCAATTGTTAAGTTAAACACAAGAAGTTACGGTTACAGAATTGATCATATAAAATAAAAATGGCAGATTGAGTTTTTAAGCATAAAACATAAGCCTTGTGATGAAAACATGATTATGTGTTACAAAATCAGAAAAATTAATTGAATGTAAAGTTATACTAAGGAAGTCTTAATTTCTTGAATTTTATTGGCTAATAGTTTCATTCTAAGTGAATGTATCACTGCCAATAAAAAAGTTAATTCATAACTAAAGTTATGGCCAACCAAATTTTTTAAAGATAATAGTTGCAAACAAAACTCAATATTGGTATTACCAAACCAAAGAATTTCTTGTCGATAAACAATTTTTGTAAAGATTTTTCATCTACATAAAAATATTAACTTTCCTACTACTGCGAGAAATGTATTTGACGTTTCAACATTGATAATTATTTAGCTTATAAAATGTATGAGGCTATTCTATCTGTTTTTGTTTGAAGAGGTTAGTTTTGGTTAGATTATACAGAAGGCCCACTTAATTTTTGTAAATAAACGTGCAAAATACATCAATTTCTTGCTAGAACATTTAGAAAATTAAACATAATATAACTTGCATCAAAACTTTTTAATTCAACGATATATACATGACAATAGAAAGCAGTAATTTTCAACACCTCAAAATTTTAAGTTAATATTGTTATTAATGACAAGAAATCTTAAATTAATGTTTGGCTTCATTCATGAGTGTTTATACTCGCTGAATATAAATAACACGAACATAGAGAAAGCCACTTGCAGTAATTTTACACAAATATAATTTAAACCTAAAAAGCAAAACCATTAACGATAAAACAAAACAGAAGATTCACTACAAGTCTTCTTACTTTCGTCCACATTTATTACGAATTTTAACTTTCTTGTACTGTTAGGTGATTTTCAATGACAATCCAATTAAAAGTTTGTTTCCAGAAGTAATAAAACTACAGGAAAGTGCATGTTTACCTCTTTTCTCCGTTGTTTACAAGCTAATGTTAACCACGATAAAAAACATTCAACGCCCAATTACAACGTGAAACATCTCAGAATGATTCCAAAATTTACATTAACCAGCACTTGGCTAATCATAACACTTTCAAACGGAAGAAGTGGTTTAAGAAACAATATTGTTTTAACCAGTAGTTAAAAGTTTCGTTTATATTTATCATATGGTCAGATAACCAATACTTTAAACGACATTGTGAAATCAGCCCTTAGAATTTAACAGACTATACAATTTAAACTGCTACACGCAACAGTGATGTGTCCAGTTATGAGATGTTATTCGTCTGCAGTCAGCATCACAGATTATAGTTTCACTGTCATAGTGTGAGTTGGCTTTGTAACAAAGCACCATACGATGAACCAACTAAATTATCCAGTCCTTAATGTACTGCAGTATTTGATACAGTATTTTGTATGAAGTAGTACTCATTTGGTGGTATTGAGTCTATAAAGTTAATACTTAAAAAACTTTACCTTCAGACAACTCTTTCAAAAAAAAAAAAAGGTTGTACACAAACATTAAAAAAAAATGTGGACAGGAAATATTTTTAAGAAATGCATGTATTGTTTCATATCATTAAAAAACTATGTTTCAGATATTGTGTATTTAAAACAAATAAAATGCTAACAAAGATTCCAATTTAACAGTTTTTCAACCAATTTTAATGTAGCATATTTTTTGTACGAACATTGTTTTTTTAAATTAATCTCGCAAAACGAAATTTTTGGTTTTCCCATTTAAACTATTATTTTACGGCTGACGTTTTCTATTTGTAATTACTTATTATAAACAAACAGCCAGTGTAGTTTCTGTCTGAAAGCCATTAATGTTTGAAATAAAATGGAGATTAATTTTATAGAATGGTACTCGTTTCATTTGTTGCAAAAGTAGTTAGGTTACTTTTGCAACAAATGAAAACACAAACTGCGTACCATATGACACTATTTTATAATTAAAGGTGATCACAAGCCAAACATTTGAAATAAATAATTTAAGTTGTTACCTGACGTATATTTGTAGGTTCCTGAATATTTTTTTAATTTTATTTCTACATGAATTGTAACTTAAGATACGGTTAACTGTGACACATCACGTCTGTTATTTACAGGTTTAACCTCAAGACGCTGGGTGTTACGGCATCCAATCACTGACCACAAAGCAGAGATGCAGGTGCGCACGTAAGGCACTCAAACAAAGTTCTGCAAAATTCTTTTCACGAAATTTCCTATCTCTACTTATCATGCTCATTAACACAACTTTCACGGTGGTGGTACGTCCATACTATTGACAATTAGAGGTGTGGTTCCTGTACTCATTATTCTTGATTTGGGTCTGGCTACTTGTATCCGCGAGCTGTACCGTGATTTACATTCCACACTGTGTGTGTATACAGTAGAAACCTGTTATAATAAACCTTTTTATAACATTTTCCTGGCTATAAAGCTTCTTGTGTTTGGTCCCTTTAACTGTTTTATAACAATAAATTATCATCTTATAAGGAAATTCCTTTTATAAACTACAAATATTTGAGTCCTTTCAAAAATGTCACAACAGTGCTCTACTACCTCTCTGTGTGTGTGTGTGTGTGTAAGTTATATACACACACACACGTGCGCGTGCACACACACACACACACACACATTCATGTATGACACTTTGAAACCAAGTGGTAAAGTATTTTATTTGCATTTTCTTCGACAAATGAAATTTTTCACTCTCAATAGTTGTTTCCAAACAGAATCAATTTTGCTTGTTGCAATTTAGAGCAGACTATTTGTGAATGGGGTTAGTTTTCGCGGAACTAGCCACTCTCTTGTATCCAGGCCAAGGGCGCGTCACTTTCACTACGAAGGCCGGTCCTGCTCCCCACCCACATCCCAGACTAATATGCCGACCCTACTCCCAACCGAGAAGCTACTGTACACACCAGAATGTAAATGAGTTATGTCCTAAAAACTGTAACTCAATACTTTACTTTTTGGCATTTTCAATCTCGAGTACAACCCTCACAAACATTCTAAACTTTTTAATATATACAATACATCCTGCAGATACATTCCGAATAATCACTTTCCTAGAAAGTTTTTGCTGGCAACTGTAGAATAAAGATTTTCAGAATTAAACTTTATTATTATGAATGTTTGTAATTACTGCAACAAATTCATCTTTAATGAGTACTTTTGGTGGCCATAGCTCAAAAAAATGGCAAGAGAGGTGTACACATGATGCCAACAATACGTAAATCTACATTACTTTATTCATTATAAAATAACCTTGAGGTAAATTCAGTTATTGCAGGTTGTATGCTGCCCCTGCAATGCTGTATGAAGCAACCTCTTATTATGTAGATAACAGTTTTATGACGAGTGGAATGTAGATGTAAACACTGTAAAAGCTTATGCAAATAAAAACACACGACAATGTTTATATTTACATGCAGCAGAAAAAATCTGAACTGGCTGAAAATACAAAGTAAACAGGGCTTTCAAAAACGCATACTTTATTCCAAACACCTATAACTATTTTTGTTTTACATAGTACTGTACACAGTTTTCAGCATTGGTAGAGGTTTAGGCCTACAGTACAAAAAAATTCATATTTCAGAAGACTAATGGCATGTTGCATATCTGTGAAAAGGCTGTTGTTTTAAGCACATTTCACATTCCAATATGGTGCATACATCATTTGTCTTACTCTTTTCTTCGTGCCAAACTTGACAAAGTAACAAAAATGTATGTTTTGGGACAAAAATTATTTTTCCAAGAGTAAGCTCAACCGGTCATGGGCAAAATTGTTTTCCTTTTTTGCAAGGACCTACATTATTGTAGTTTATAAGAAAATTTATTTTATATAAAAACACAAATATGCTATTTAATTTTTTTTATAAAATTTAAGTGTACGTTAAGTGTCTATAGAGGAGGAGGAGGTAAAAATTTGAAATTTGTACACAATAACATTGTATTTTTGGGCATACCTGGGGGGAGGGGCAGGAAGAAGGCAGGGATGGCTTAGCCCACCTTCCCTCTAGAAAATTGTTACAGGGTACCTACAGAGTTCCTGCCAAAAAATTCCCTGACGTTTGTATAGCTGAAATATTTTACTGTAACAAATTCAATTTTTTTTTCTGAAAAATATTTGAGCAGAAATCACAACCAAATGTAAAATAAATCTGATTTTAATATGCCTAAAATTAAATCATAACATTACTCACCAAATGATAGCTTGATATGACATCAAATAACACATCAGAGGTACAGAATTTGGTGCTGTACTTGTGTTAACAAACACCACTTTCACAAAACAAGTCAAATTTTAAAACAAAGTTCACATAGTTGCACTTAATCTCACAAAAAATATAAGCCTAACAAAAACTACTATGTTTGCATACTACCACCACAGCAGTCATTGTATGCACAGCATTTAGAAGAAACATTTCAAATCTTTAGACAAAGAATAAAGTTTATTTTGAACAACCATTCATCATAATATCACTTTGAAATTTTTACTTTGTATGTAATTTTCGCAGTGTAACAAACGTAAAATCGTAATTAAATGAAGACAATAAAATGGAAAGGCAGTCGGTACACTACGAAATTTATATCAACCATAATACAGTGAACCCTCGATAACTCGGACTAAAAGAGGGGAGATCTTACATATAAAACAAAAAAAATGTTTTGTATTTTTAAAAAATTTCTGAAATTTTAAAATTTTCATATGTAAATTTAGCATGTTTTATTAAATCCAAACCTTTTAATTAAATACAAAAATATTTTATTTTTCGTTTTATATACGTCAACTCATCGCCTACAACACTTATACACCGCGAATTTTTTAGGTTTGGTACATCAGTTGGTTTTAGTGGCGTGCATAAAACCGTGAAGTGCCAATTTTGAAGTTTACGACTCACTACGCAAAAACTATAATAGATACAAAAATTTCCTAAGAGGAAGATTTAATCACAATTCATGTCTAAAATAAGAAAAAAAAATATCTGGCACAAATATAAAAATTAAAAAAGACGTTGAAAACTGAGGTGAATTGCGCCCTTAATTTTGTTGTGTCTGATACTATTGTGACCTTTGTAGTCACTCCCTTAAGATGATAACCATCTTCTCAACTATTTAAATAAATTAAGGCTCAAATCAAAAATTGAAAAAACTACAGACTCACAGGATAGGCCCTACTAAATTTCAAATCGAACAGACTAGTAGAATTGCTCACATTTACTATTTTTTTAAATAATAAAAAGAAACAAACTTATGTTTAAACTGCTGAACAGATTTTCCTGAATCATAGATAAGAACCATCTCGTTCAAGTCACTTTCCAAACAAAAAAAAAAAATCTATCCATTTGTTTAAGAGCTATGAATCAGGGTGTCCACTGATATTCAGTTTTGGAATTCCCTGACTTTTCCCTGTTTTCCAGGAAATATCTGTTAATTTTCCCTGACCTATTATCGGCAAAACTGGTACTTTTAAGGCCTGCATCGGCCAAATGGCTAGTGTGATCGCTTCACAGTAACCGGTCACTCCTGTATTTTGCTTGTAAAAATAGTGCTGGGACTTTGGTGAGATTCCTCAAGGATTTTTCTTATCTTAATCCTGGTTAATCCTAATCTTAGTCCTGGTTATTCCCAACTTCCTTCACCCTCATCTGTGCTCAAGACCCAAAATGTTACAAGCTGCCCTAACTTCTTGGCTGAATTGGTATCTTTGCTTCCATAATTTTACATCAACACAGCACATTTTAAATAAATAACTTTAATGGAACAACAGTAAAAGAATTGGATACATGCTTTTGAATCACAGACTACATTATAAGTGACTCAATATGTTGAATAAAATAAGAAAAAAAATTTTATATAAAAAAAATTAAATCAGGTTTCCCAGCAGTGAATGTAATCAGAAGCGCTTACAAATTGATTTACTGTGATAGCTAAATTATAATAATTAAATTATTCAGCACTACAAAAATGTTTATTCTGGGCTGTTTTGTATCATTTTTCCCTGACCCAAATGAAAATTCCCTGATATTTCCCTGACTTTTCCCTGTTTTCCAGGTTTACTCTGTCGGTGGACACCCTGATGATGCCAAAGACACGTCACATATATAACACTTCCCTCTTTTTGCGTCGGGGGGTTAATAAGGAATAAAAGTTTGAATGGGAGAATTTTTTAAGATTATGACTATTAACCATTCACCCAATTTTGGTTGAGTTTTGTGTGTGGACTCGCAAAGGTTTCGACTAAAAAACTACTTTTTTTAGTGTTTGAGCACCAACTAGGTGGTACTGAGTACACAAAATTTTTTTTTGTGAAAATGTTATTATACTCTCATTTAATTATGTTTAGTTAGTCATAAATTATATTTAAACTAGGAATATATGCTCACCTACATTACAAAAGGAACTACTGTGCAAAACTTGCTAAGCAGAGAAGAACAAGTTTCTTCCTCTACAATATCCGAGACTCCCTAGACCTTAACTCTTTCATTCCTCAACTTGTCTCTTCTGGCGACAGCTATCATACTTCTTAATCTAGCGAACTTCAAACCCATCACCTCCATTAAAGTTTCTGTTGTACCATCCAAAACCCACGTTTTGTTCAATTATGTTACAATGGACAAGAAGTATGACCTGTATAATACTTGCTGACACTTCAATGGTACCATTACAGATCAGATCACTCACACAATGAGCTTATCAACTTGCTGTCATACTCGTTCCTCCTATACTGTCCAACACACTACCGAGGTATTAAAGGATAACAACCTGGTTCTCTTACAATCCAATAACTTTCACTTTTCTCTTTGATGTTTCCATTTCTTGTGACAACAATCACCTCACTCTTTCAGGCGCTAACTTCGCGCTGACTTCAGTCCACATTTTCCCACTTCATCCGCCCAAACATCCAGCTGAATCAGTATTTCATGCTCATTATCGCCCCACATCATTAAGTTATTTGCAAATACCACAGCCTTCACATTCTGCGCTCCTATTCTTTATTGTTTTTCTATTCCATAATCATTCCGTCGATCCCACGAGTCACAGTAGTCAAGGATATAAAATTTGTTACATAACAGCAAACCATTATATATTACATAAGATAAATACAAAATATGAATTTGCATGTGGAAAAAATACGTTGTATTACAATTACATATAAAATTCATCATGTTACACCTAATTACTAGTCCGTGATCTGAGCTTTTCTAACTTAATTTATAAGAAAAACCTTTATTTCTTGAATATTGTAAAACCACTGATGGTATATTAATTTGTAGACTAATTGCATAAAATTATTATTCGGGACTTCAACTATAAATTTTACAGAGTTGGAGGAGTTATTCTGCTTTATTCATGATCCTTTCATAACAATTACGAACAACAGTGATGATGAGGCACTACATTGCTTTACTTCATTGCTGACGTTCAACCTCTCAGTCAGTTCCCTCTATGGTTTGTATATTCTTCTATCCCCTTTCTAAATATCACCCCCTCCTGCCAGTCTTCTGTAACTACTTTACCTTGCCTTTAGACTCTACTATTGCATCATGTAGATCATTCATTCTCACCTGTCACCTTTCCTCTCTCCTCCTGTCTCACATGACTGTTAAGTGTCGTCTTACTCCAGCACATATCTTTGTCAACTCTTCCCATCATGTTCTTATCTCTTACGTTACTACTTGTTTGGTTTGTCTCTTCTGTTGCCCGAGTGAGGTGGCCCAGCGGTAAAATGTTCGACTCTCATTTAGGAAGACACGGGTTCAATCCCAGGCTGAGGCCATGGCCGAATCCTCTCCCAGCTGCTGTCCTTGTACCAAGTTGTGTTACTGTCTATAATAACCTTGCTGTTGACGAGACGTAAAGTTTACTTACCTCACATCTCTTATTTCCTCGTACACGGTCTCCTTGACAACTGTCCCACCGTGGTGAATCCTTCCATTTCCGCTTGTCCATTCTTCCTCCACATACCTCTTTTGCCGAACCTAAAACCTTTCATAAATCTTCTCGATTCCTTTTCCACTCCCTGTGATTCATCTTTCAGTATCATTCTTTTAATTTTATTCTCAAATTATGCTACTCCTCTTATTTCATCTTGCATACTCTTATTCTTTTATCTTGTTTATCTGCAAATTTCTTCTCTTTCTCATATCGGCAACTAACAAACAATAATCCCTATCTAAGAGCCTATGATCGTAAATGGTGTTCAGGATGTACTAACATTATTTCCGACACCTAACGGTGAAAATAATATCTGTTCAAGCACTTTGTAAACTGTTTTGTGAGCTCAACCGTAGATAATCTACAATGGTAATTTTTGCAATGTTAGATTTGTTGGTATGTCTGTAGATAACACCAATAAGTTAATGCTTATTTCATGGCACAACTCTCGTGACAGCTCGTTAATGCATGTGCATCAGTCTGTACAAGTTGCAGTCTAAAAATTATAAATTTATCTACACTACAGTCTACTGCTTGATATCAGGTTGCCAACTGTCCCCTTTTGTACGGGATTCCCCATATACTGAAGCTTTAACAACTATCCCAAACGGGCATTAGAAGGGAAAACATATTTACCACATTTCAAAAATTTTAGAAACAATGTTTAATTGAGTACACAGTACCGTATCACCCTGAATTATCAGTTAAGTTGAGAGGAATATTTTGTTGAAATTCAGAACGATGGAAAGCTATAAACTGATGGGGAGGGGTGAGGGGAAACGAATATGATTCTTCTACATGCGTATAATAATCTGATGCCATACATATTCAGACTTCCATATGGAAACGTTTGATACAAAATTTTCTCCATTTCAGTAGAGGTCAAATGTTGAATGCAGAGTTCCCCGGAATGTCCCTGGTGGTAGACGTGAAAATGTTGACAATCCTGATTAATCCAAATCAATTACTGTTGTGAATAGCGCCGTCATCAACCAACTGAAACATCAGTCTGCAGGTAGGCGAGAACAGGCTGTATCTGTATTTTATATTTTAAATGACACCTTCCGTGTTGGAATAAGCACATTATGTTATAATAGTGGTGTAAGGCAAGTTGTTGAGGTCAAATTAAATTGTGAGTTAGCTTTCCTTGAATGTGGTGTTATTGACACTGTCAAAGCGAACGTGCTTTTGTGCACTATCATGTAAGTTGTGATGCAGACGTAAATGTTTTTCTGGTGAAGTACATGTGAAAATGTGTTATTTAGAACTAAAAACTAATGTTGTAAGATAACAAAGAACAGATAATTGTGTTTTACTATTTGATACCAGTACAATGGTATTCAATAGCAAAGTAAAACCCATCCGCTCTTTATTACGTTGCGGTACAAAAAGAATAGTGTACAGTAGTAATACATTACATTAGAATTTGGGGTTGTAGGAAGTTGTGTGTATTTTTTTGCAGTGGTAACAGTGAATAACAAAATTATGCACAATTTTACTTGACCATCTACTACAATTAATTTGGTATTGAATTGTAAAATTAAACCCATCCGCTGTGTTTTACTTTCCGATACCGAAAGGAAATTTTTGATTTTGTGTCCTTGCCCAAAAACACCTATTATCCTGGAAGATCCCCACAAGTGCATAAGTTAAGGAAAACAGGAAATATTGGGTTGAGTGAGTTCATCAGAGTTACATTAATTTCATTAATAAAGCCTATTTTTTTGTGTGTGATCGGAAGTGAAAAAAGTAACAGAATTTTTTTTATGTACCACTACTTCTAACCAAAATGGAAACATTTACCATTAATAAATTATAAATCTAAAATCAAAAGTTTGGCCGGCATACTACGAGAGTCTATTCATAATATTAACCCTATTATTAATGTTTTTCGTAATACAGAAAAGTCTCCTCAAGAGTGTCATAAAAGACTTTAGGGGATCTATGTTACAATTTGATCACAAGAAAATGACATCGTATGTACTGTATTACAAGTAATGTTGGTTAAGTTAAGAGGACAGTTTCGGAGAAAAGTAGTCTATGTTGATAGGGATGGCAGCACTGTTGAATAAGGACATAAAAACAAATGACTATATTTTGAGTGTAAACAAACTTATACATACAGTCCTTCCCGGATGATGGTTGAAAAATTGAAACTTCCTTACATGGTAAGCAAAGGTTCACTTTGATTAAAAATGCATGCTCATTCACGAGTCAGTAATCGACAATGCACGAAACAGTAGTATTGCTATGTGAATAGTACTCATAAGAAATACACGAGATGGTTTAATTGGTTCCAGCTCACGCCGACAAGAGCCCTGTTCCTTCTGCAATAGCACGTTGCTCTACGAGTTGTTCAAGTTTTACATATTGATATGTATAAATTTAAATGTAATTGTGATTTAAAAATATAGACAGACTCTGATATTATTTTCATGAGTTGAAATTTAAATTATTAATAAACACTTTCTCATACCATTAGCCTAGGAGAAATTCAGTGTGTAAATTTGTAAACACCATAGAAAAAATAAACACGAGAATGAGAATTTTGCTAGTGTTTCTAGCTCTCGCAGTCGGTAACACGTCTCGCACTTTGCAGTGTAAAAAGCTGGAGTTTCCCATATTGTCCTTTACGATATTTGGCGATAACAGTTAGTACTCATTTGTTTGAACTGTTATCATATCGAGTTTTACATTAAGATTATGTTACTTTCCGATTGCGTAACTCAACGACAATATGCAACTTCTGATTTTGGAATGATACTTCTGGAGAGAATTGGAATAGAATGGACGATGATGCATAGTAACTTGTCGAGGTCAAAATAGGTACAGTGTGTGCCGTCTTTCCTTTATAAAGTGTTATTGTGATGTCAAAGCGTATGTGGTTATGTATATTGTCGAGTAATGTTCAATGTATACGCAAACATATTTTCAGACAAAGTATATATCAAAATTAATTATTTGAAACTTGTATCACAAAATAACAAAGAGCATATTGATTTTATTTTACTGTTCTTTTTCAACATACTTGTATCAAAATGTAAAATAAAACCCCATCAACTGATTTTTAAATTCCCAATACCAAAAGGAAATTTCAGTTTTTTGTGTCCCTCCCTACAAACCCCCATATTCCCATGGATCCCTAAAAGTGTTTTCAAGTAAAGGGAAATAGGGAATGTTGGGTAATGTGACATCTTAGGCACCATCTTAGGCAGAGTTTCAATTCACTCAAAAAGTGCTCTTTTGTACTCTCGCTCTCACAAATATGTCACAATTACGTTAGAGAGAACACACTGAGACTGTCTCAATTATTTGCTGAGAGTATAAAGTTACATACACGCTCTCACTCTCTCGTTCTCTCTGGTGTACGCCATATTGATTACAGGTATGGTTTGAGGTTACTGAAGAAACTTGAGTCATATGTTGCAAACATTTCAATATTTATACATAAATAATTATTTCCAGTGAAAAGTTACTATGGCGAGAAAGTACGTTAAGCTGAAATCACACGACGCAATAAACATGCAATTTCCGTTCAATCTGCTAAAATTGCATTGCACGTTGGACACTAAATTCTCGGAATATCACATGCAATGCGAGCGACGACGTGATTTGAGAGCATAGAACAAGCTCTATATTTCTGTGCAATGCCATGCAAATTGCGTGAAACAAGAAATGTGAATGGCCGTTTCAAGTAGAGTTGAAGTACACGTAAAAAAATTGAGTGGGAATGTGAGTGTGTGTTTCGGTTATTGGAGGAATATAATAAATACCTGGTGCTGTTACAACACAAAATCTTTCTACCTTTTTTCAGTACGAGGTTGCTCAATCTCATTATCGTCATCGGATAACACTTCCATCAATGCTAAAGCATGTAAGGCTTTCACTTTCCTCGTCCTCGCATCCATCACACAATTTACTCACCGATATGTTTTTAAAATAATTCCAATTTAATACGACAGACCTAGGCAACAACTATGGTTTGGCGAGAAAGGAAAGAATTGCACATATTGCATTGTGAATTGTGCCGTGTAGAAGGTGGACATGGAGCGAATGAGAGATGTTTCATTGCAATTATTGCACAGCTGATAGCATACAATGAGCTGCGCAATCTGTAAATTGCATAGTGTGATTCCAGCATTAACATTTTCAGCATAAAATGTGCTTAAAAACACAAAATAAATGTTGTCCTCGTCTATGAACAGCTATTCCCCGCTTGAAATATAACGCCGGTAAGTTTAAAAATTACTATTTAAATTGTTCACAATTGAATTTAATGTGTTAATAACTTGTTAATAAAATTAAGCCAATGTAACTTCATCATTGTTTGTCTACAAATACAAGACAGTAACGTCCCAAAAGGAGAGAGCAAAAGTAACAGAAAGTAAACAAGAGGTCTCTCTTGTTACACGAAAGAGTTCTCTCTCAACAGAGAATTACAACAATTCCATGTAATTTTTAAATTGGTTTCAAAACACTTAGGCCCTACCGTTTTGAAAACACTTATGGAAACAGGATTCAAATCGATTTATGTTTCAAGGTCGTTACATCAAAAATTGGGATCATATCAGTTTGAGTCAGGCGTAAAATGTCATGGAAACATGGATTATATTGAAAACAAAACAAAAGTAAACAAACACATACACATGACAGACTGAGCATAAGAAACAATAATTTTGTTGTATCCATTTAATTTACTTAAGTCATTTACTCAGTGCGGAAGCAAAGAAAAGTTAAGAGACTGTTGTATGAATTTATTTATTGCATGTCATCAAACATAAATTTCAATTGTACCAACATAACTACTCGCAAATTTGTCCAGTGAACTGAAATAAATTTCTGTCAGATACAAAGTTTGCATTTGGACAGGTAGCCTATCATACTCAGTCTGGATTCAATACCAAATTAGTTTTCGAAACGATACAGAAACGTAGTATATGTACTCTTCAAATTGAGACACTGCCTAAGTTTCACAGTTACTTGATTGTTCTCATGTGTGATCAAGAAGCAACAACATCCCATTTTTCCAATGTCAAGTCAGTGGAATGTCATTATGCAAATATAAAATAGTTATCTTATTAGCATAACTTGCATGCTTTCTAATAATGTATGTTGTTACCGTGTACCTGTTAAAGACAGTTGTTAACGTAGATACTACCTATCATGTATAACAAATGTAAATACTGAAAAATACCAAGTCTTAAAATCTACCTAAAACTCACAAATTGGGTAACCGCCCGGTGACGAGTTCTCTCCAAATTCAAACACGACTAAAATAAACATGAAAAAATATATAAAATGTGACAACAGGTCAGTTTTCGTGATAATGTTTTGTTGACCCGAGGGAACATGCGAAACAGTTAAATCCATTCCAACTAGTTGCGAAATTCAATACAAGGACATTTTCTTGCGAGGGGGTTATGTCGACTATGTGCCGACAAGCTGTTTCAACTCCCATAAGCGAACCATTCGATCACAGAAACAAATTGCAAAGCCACGCAACTGACATATTTACAATGAGGCCGGCAGGCAGGGCTAAAGTCTAAACGACTGTCATGCCACTTCATTAAATGTATACAATCTGTCGCAACATCTCGACACGCAAACATTGCGAATGAAACGAAAATAACACGCCATTTGCAATACCCACAATACTTAGAACAATTAAATGCTTCGAAACGTGTAAGGTCATCCGAAAAACGAATATACACAATAAAAAAACTGTCTGAACACCACCATTACACGTACTATGATCGGTAAACATCCTTGTTTAGCTACGTAATATGCACAGCAGAACACCAATTAACACGTCAATGACAAACTGATGCAGACAATACAGACGAATAACATAATAGCTAACATCCTAAATGCAGTCCACATATTAGTGTAAGAATTACAAGTGATCATATAATGCACAAACCAGTTCCATTCATTCTAAGGTCTACTATCCGCACTCTGCTATGGTTAACGGAGTACGTAGGCCAACCATTCTCTGACCTGCGAACCTACGATACAGCATCACTCACCTTCATGACGAGACATTTCAGTGCTCGAGCAAAGCTCTAAATGGCTTAACTTTAACTGCTATTTGACGCAGTATTTCCAAGCCAATGTCTTGAAACGAACAAAACTTTCCGATTTCAATTAAATCCCATTGAATCTAAAATTTCAATACACTAGCATCCTAAAACCTAACCCAACTAGGCCATTATGACGTCACAAAATTTTCTTCCCGTCATTCCTGCAGCACAGTGAAATCGACTTGTAAAATGGCAGCCGTGCTGGGTCGTGTATTTGTGTACGGAGGAAAAGGTGCCCTCGGCGCGGCGTGTGTATCGCATTTCAAAGCAAAAAATTGGGTATGTTTTTAACTTTTTACTTTGTATTCTGTGTTGCAGTCATTAATTCATGATGGCAGAACGTATTACTTCCCAAGTGCTAGGAAATGTGATGTACCGATTTTCCATACAAAACGACCGTGGCTAACAGCGTAACATAGAGGGCCTCCTTCCTGGTTTCTTGCCAGCTGGCGCAATAAGATTTGTATTTATAATTATATTAGCTAAACTAGCAAATATCTAGTCCAAAATCATACCTGTCATTTGCACCGTCTCGTAATTGCAGTGTGTTGTGCAATTATTTCCTTGATCAAACGGAATATGATTTTTTTTAGGTTATTTGTTTTTATGCGTTGTTTTGTCTTCAGCAGCGATTTATTGTAAACACGATAACTTTCTGTATAACTATAGCGCCCTTTATTAGCCTATGTATAGTGTCGTCGATCTTGTAAGGGATACGCAAAATCTGTCGCTTGCTGTACAAAAAGCTGTCAAAACACAATTTTTTTAAAAACAAAAATAAACCCGTGAAGACTAACAGAAAAGGTTAGGTTTGTAGAAAGGAATATAAGCCGCGTCCATGAAATGAATTACAGTGTTTCTTTTTTCGTTTCTATGTTTTTTGAAGATGAATGATAAATAATTAAAAAAATAAAATTCTGCTTGCTGGATATTGCAGTCATATGGCAGGTATGATGTATCTATGGTGGAGTGTTGCCATGCACATAACGAGAAAAAAATAATTTCCCTTCATGAACCACCTATACCAGCGCTCAAGCGGCAGAAATCTTCCATGTTTCAAATATTGAATTCAATTTCTTGAAAATCATCTGCGGCCATTTTGTCTTGAATTTCGCAATCGTCACCGAACATGTTTGAAATTTTCTTAAATCAAAATATTAAAGAATAGAAAAAGAGGTTTTCCTACATTATTAATTTTAATAAAATATGTATTGTATATGCGAGATATACGATATTAAAAATAACAATGAGCATTATTTATTTTTAATAGATACAAACATTAAAGTAAAATTCGTATAGTGCCAAACTTTTTCTTTCTATCCAATAGAAAGAAAAAGTTTGGTACAGGAAAAAATTTCTGCCGATTGCGTTCTGTGTTGGTCACAATGAAGCATGATTTACAACGATCCGTCGCGTCCATCCGTCCGTCCGTCGATCACGTGACTTTTAGCCAATCAGGTGTCTGGAATAATTATATCCGGGAAAGCTTTCCAAGCTTTAACTTTTGACGGACGGACGGGTGAATTTACAGGCTTCTAAATATGGCGACGATCGTTTTAACTGTTTATTTTAATAAGAAGGCTGTGAATTTTTTTTATATTTATTAGATGATGCTGTAAATTATATTTTATAATACGACAGTGATAGTTTTGGCATCCGGGAAAAATTAAAACCCCAACCGAAATTATTTTTTACATAATGCTTACTCACATTACACCATAAGTAATTTAATTAGTAAATACTTACACTCGTTAAATTTATTTGTGGCGAAGAACAGTGTTTGCAATTATAAGTAGCTATAGATTGAGTAAAAATCTGTAAAAGTAAATAATATATTTAAAGGATTTTTTTTTGTATTTCACAGAAGTTTTCTGTTTGTACGTTGGTAGCATTGAAAATTAAAGGATTAACGACGGACGGATGACGGGTTTTTGTAATTAAATCGCTACTCTTGGCTCAGTGGTTAGCGTTCCTGACCGCTGAGTCAAGGGTCCCGGGTTCGATTCCCGGCCGGGGAGGTGTCATTTAATGTCACTTCCTCGGGTACAGGACTGGGTGTTTGTGTTTGTCTTGTGCTTGTCAGTGATGCTATCTTTCCATTGAGACTACTACGTTCGCTAATATTTGATACCCTGTTGGCCGTGGAGCTCCCCGCTGTTGGCCATTAATAAGAAAAAAAAAAATTAAATCGCTAGCATTTCTGACGGACGGAACACGCAAAAAAACTGACGGACGTGACGGCTCGTTGTAAATCCCCCTTGATTCGTCGCTTCCATCAGTCGTCCGCCCGTCTGTACTCCGTCCGTCTGTCTGTCTGCAAATCTAGCGATTCACAACAGTCCGCCAATGATAGCAGCTATACTAGCAGCAGAATTTTTCCCTATGCCAAACTCTCCCATAACAAAACACATTTTCTTACCTGTTGTAGAATTCAACGTAGGTAAACCAAGTATTTTTGTATCATGCAGGGTAAGTTAATAATTATAAATAATAATGAACTACATGCAATAGGTATAGAATTCCCTACTTCATATCCTTCAATATTATACGAAATCACTTATCGAGTGGTGCACGTATTAGCAAAGTTTATAGCAGGATGGGGGATGCATATTTGACAGACGAGCAGGTTGGTAGCCAATAGCATTTTCCTTGGTGGTCGGACCTACATTTCCTACATCCTATGTTCCAGGGCTCAGTGGTCCTATTCGTTGAGGAACCTCAACAAAGAAGATGTAACTATAGTACCTATCCAATGTAACTTCAATTCAATTCTTTATTGTCCTGTCGACTACAATATATACAGAAATTGTACAAGTAGTATAGGACTCGTCAAATGATATATATACATATTTACAATACATAACATAGAAGGTACAATTGTCACTTTTACTTGCTGGTAGCCCATCTCTAACATTACTGTACAAACATTTACCATCATTGAACACTTAGATGTTAAACTCAATTGAACATAATAGCATTAATATTTACAATGATAACAGTATCACATTTTTGCACCAAGAACACTTAAGGACTAATCATGAGAGACTACACAGCAACAACAATAAATTTCATGTTCATATTTCTCTCAGGGGATGTAGTTAATTTTAATAAATCTCAATATTTACAAGCACAGTTACCCATTACCATATACACATCACTATTACATAAAATATTCATCGATAGAATAATGTGCGGAGGATAATAAATATGTCTTAATTTCTTTTTTAAATAGAACACTATTGT
>PNEQ01127708.1:0-33796 GCA_003012365.1 Medauroidea extradentata
TGTAAACTCCCCACCCTCCACCAACTACCCCAAACCACCTCCCTTCCTTCGTTTTCAGTAGCTATTCACCCCACCTCCCCAAAGAAAACCTGTCTAGCAGGGACTCGGAGAGGCCGCTTTACACGATGGTGCTACAAGACTTGCAGAGCCCTCATGCGGCAGAGAAACACAACTGCGGCCTCGGAGCCCCCCGTTAATTAAAGACAAATGTTACAGTACTAATGTTCAAAGGGCAACAATCCTTAAAAAATCGGGCCCTCAGAACTGTCGCAGTTGACAAATTAATTGCCCATTTTTAAGTTACATAAATAAACATTCGTTTACCCTAAATTAGTTTCATAAAATGTGTAAGTTATTCTAAAAAAGTAGAAAGTATATATAAATTTTCTTAGGTTGGCGACAATTCTTTTTTTTTGTTTGGATGGGTTCGGATGGGTCAGTCGAATGCGCGACGCTTGTTTGGTGTTTGTTTGGGAAGTTGTTCGGAATATATTTTGTGTGACCTACTGTTCTTGTTCGATTAAATAAAATACAGATATTTAAGACAGAAGTTCCCAAAGCCAGGTAAGTTGATATCAACGTTTTGGTGGATTATGTGTTGATTTTCTGTTATCATCGTTATAAAACCTGATAACGACACAATGTTTTTTTAAGAAGCTTATTTGTTGTGGATAAGTCTTCGACTTATGCATAGGAATATATTTTGGTTAAAGGTGATTTAAATTTCTTACAGGCCAAAATTTTATATTTGCTTTAACAGTCTCCGCATTAAACCTAGATATACTAATGAGGTGTAGTTTCTAAGACTTCGTAAATAGGTTATGTGCCCATAATTTAGCTGATATTTACGTTTGTTACCAGGACTGTTGATCTCTACAAGTAACAGTAAATTCATTATTTGAGTTATTCTAGTTTGGGTAACTAAGCGGTAATTGCGAGTAATGTGTGGTTCAGAAAAATGTTGGTAGAGGGGCTGACTTAGAAGTGAACGAATTGCTCGTGTGTAGTACTCATAGCAGATATTTACTTTAGCCTACTTGAGTGACCTCTTTGTACACAAGATTGGTAGTTATCAAGTGTTAGAATGACCTAGCTGCAAATTGAGCTAACCCTGCAGCAAGATAAGTACCTATTGCTGCTCATGCGGAAAGCGGTCTTAATTTTGTCTCTGCCATTTAACAGCACTTCGCCTTGCCCGTTAATATAGTCACAACAAAATTTACGTTGTGCGGTAATTACAGAACTCATAAATCAGAGGTTAAACGAAAGAAATAGACACTCGTAGTTTTCATGGTATGATTATTACCCCCGAGGGTAAACATTAAGAATCACTAGCTACTCATCGTGTACCGGCCAAACTATTTATTTTAGACATATTGTTTATTAATGAAAGAATGTTTCTATTGACGTTCTATTCCTACGTAAAAATTTTTTGTTAGGTTAGGTTAAGTTAGGTTCTTAGTTTAGGTTAGCTTAAGTTAGGTTAGACTTAACCTAACCTAACGAAAATTTTTTTACTTTGGAATAGAACGTCACTAGAAACATTTTTTCATTAATAAACGATATGTCTAAAATAAATAGTTTGGCTGGTACACGATGAGTAATGATTCTTAATATTTACTCGAGAAACTGTTAAATTTATATTTTTTATTACTTTAATGGTGTCCCTAGTACGCGAAAATCTCAAAAATAGCCCATTAGTTTCAAGATATATCTATAGTAGCCTACATAGTTAAAAACTCATTTTATAGCTATTCACCTATTTTCACTTCGTTGGGGTAAGAATTTCGGAAATTTCTGAAGTTACGTCTTGTGAACCATTAAGAAAATGTTATCCTGTTTTACCTCTTTGCGACCGAATTTTGAAAAATCGTTACATGGTATTGTGGAGATTTATATAAGCATCAATCTCAAGCAATTAACATGTTAATATCTCGACTGGTTCTGTAAATGTGGAGGAATAATTAAATACACATTTTACAATTTTTCATCCCCTTAATTTTCAAATTTCTAAACATCTAGGAGTCCTGCCTTAGCCATTTGTATACATATCCAATTGAAGTAAAAATCACGACGATTGTGTTCAGCTACATAGGTGATTCATAAATTTTTTTCTCCTTTTTTCTCATTGGCGGTTGAATTTCGAAAAAGCCTAAAACTACTTTCAGTGTGAGCATAATTTTGAAGTGAAAAGTAGAAGAGACCTTTTAGCAGAAACTTCTTCTCCACACCCCATAAAAATCATCAAAAAACTAGTCAAATCCTACAACAAAGCCAAAGCAAAAACCCACGCCAACCCTCTCATCAGAAAGTCCACCATCGCCATACCAAGACTAAACCCTCACATCCTCTCCAACACCCACCTCCGCGAAAACCGGCACAACAGACTACAACTATCAACCGAAGAATCAGAAGACTCAACCACCCCAAGCAACACCACGGATACCACCACTGACGACTCAGACGAGGACTCCAGCAACACCACAGCCAACGACACAGAAGATGCCACCGACCCCATGGAGAACTACAGCACAGAAGAAGACACCAGAGAAAACGACACAAACAACGACACCCAGAATGACACAGAAAATGTTCCAGAAGACACCAACGAAGATGACACCACCGACGCCAACAACAGCACAGCAAACAGCAACTCAGAAACAAACACCAGATCAGAAGAAGACACCCCGCAAAGACCAGCAAATAACAATGACAACCGCAATGACACAAAGGACATAGAAGAAAACACCACGACGAGCTACACCACCACTGACTAACCAGGACCAGCTCAACGGAAAGTAGACTACACAGAAGATACAACGACCTCAATCAACCAGAAAAACAGTAGAAAACCTCAAGAAAATACCACAAAAAACTCCAACACCACCAAGCTTGCACCAACCCTGCCGCAAAAACCGCAGAAGATACAACAAACCACGTCACAGAAGAAAGAAGCCCAGAAGACCCCACCACAGCACACAAAGAATCCAACAACACCTACTACACTATCCAAGGCTACAAGAAGAGAGAAAACGACACCACAGAAGACAACCACACTACAAAGTTCAGAAGAAAAGAAGACCTCAGGAATCAACACAGCACAACATGTCTCACAAGAAAGAATCACCACCGCAGCAACAATGCCATCAACACCCAACAACCAAAAAAACCCAAAGTTACAACTATCCAAAAGCAATAAAGAAAAAAAAAGCCATTCCCATGCTGACAACACACTACACTAAACACTAGAAATTAACTTAAAAAAAAATACTAAATATAATAACTAACCATTAAATTTAGTCTCAGCTTTTTACAAAAAAGAATAAAACTTTAACAATAATGTTAACTGAAACACATTTCAGGTCTTTTCATCTCTTATATGGTGAATTTAAAAATGTCAGACATTTGCTAATACGCATATTTATGGGTGTCCCACTGAAGTAAATCACGATGATAGGCTGTTGGGTTCGAGCTCTATCAACAGTTGTTCGTAAATACATTTCACCCTCTTGAGGGTAAAATTTCGAAAAATCCCTTCTTAGTGCTCGCCTACGACATGACGGGAAACCGCACAAACAATTTCACGTATCTAGGTTCAGCGGTTTGGGCTGCATTTTGATCAGTCAGTGAGTGTTCTCTTTTTTAAATTGAAATCTATGTTAGGCCTACCTAGTTTAATTTTGCCCATGTCTTTTTGTGTGGAGAAAAGTACCTAATGGCCATGTCTGTTGATGGTACAATCACTTTGTTTGCACCATAGACAATTGCTCCATCCATGGTGCAGTGTGCATTTTGTGAATTTGAGACTAAGAGACTCGAGAAGGGTAAGTGGTAAGGACTTACCTTTCTGAAAGTGTGCATTATGTGTCCATACTTTGGATTTGAACATTGATATGTTGGACATATCTAATATGCACTTTTCAAGGGCTTGGAGAAAGACCTTCAGATGCTAATTAGAACACAACACTTTACTGTGATTGTTTATTTTGGTATGTACCTAACAGTCATGGTAATCTGACTGGTTTTTATGGCCTTGAAACTTTCTTTCTTTCAGTGTACATTTTTGTCACTTGTAAATACAAACAAAATACAAAGATTTTATCCTATTTACTACAAAGTTAAGCTGTGCAGCAAAAATTATTTTTAGTATATTTTTCTTAACATAATTCTGCCCACAAACTGTATGGTTAACATAGGAAATCAAAATGTATTTGGATGAAGTTGTGTAGGCTACCACCATCATACAGTTATGGATAAGTAAAATTTGGTAACAAAAAGCTGTTATAAGGTAGGCCTAAGGGTATTTATCATAAATGTTGCTAAAGTGTTTTCTTCTTATGTGGTGAAGATTTGTACCGGACTTTTGTAATGCTTGGTACTACACCACAACAGTAGACACTGAAGCATGAATGACAGTTCGTGCTTGTTACGAACCAGCTGTACTCTTGCTACATATCTCCACAATACATTTTATCGTTCGAGATGTCATTAATTTGAAGAAAAAGTTTGCACAAAGTGTACTCACGGCTACAAATTTATGAAGATGGAGATGAGAAACTTGTATCCCAACACACTCATGGACACCTTCACAGATATAAAACAATTCACGTACAAGAATTAAGTTTCAAAAATTCGGAAACAACCTTGAAAGAAAGGTTAGACAATGGGTGTTACCTGTGCAGGTAAAATGGCACACTCGCATCATATTCAGTTTGGCGAGTTCCTGCTGCGATCTGCCTCGACGCCATCTGGGCTTGAACTGTTGGGATCAGAGGATGGATACCCTCGACTTCTCCCATAGGCTGGCAGTCACACCACATTGCCTCGTCGAATCTGGACATTGCATGACCTGGCAACTGCCATTCTCAAAAATCACAACCAAATTTCTACTTCTCGGACACTGGGAACGGGAAAACACGACTCAGTACTCCCTAAAACCTTATTCAACAGCCCTGATAACTTCTAGGCGGACTATCTCTTACAACATAATGTAAACAAACCTGCAAAGACCAGAATTTAACACAAAACTAACAATCTCGTTATAAACAACTCCACTAAAGAGTTTGGAGAACAGATATGAATGTTATTACCGTAAGATGTGTATAAAAATAGTAGAATAATCACAGCTTTACAATTGCCCCCTCAGTTTAGGACAGTTATCACAGACAACTTTCACGAAACAAAACCTATATGTTGTGCTGTATCTTAACGATTCCACCTCAGTAATCTGTAGAACTACCAACCAAACCGCCCATATACTTTCACACTACATGTTAATAATAATCCAATACTCCTTAATGTGCTAATGCCCTGTGGCAACTTCCCTCCAAATTCAGACCTTTCCTGAACTGACCAACCCAATCCCCCTCCTGCATCCTCCACCGCATGTAATATTATAATTTTATTTTCTCATCTTCCTAACAAGCATAGACTGTCTACCTCGCTCTGTTCTCGTACACACACCATCTGAATCTTCTCACTATTGTTTCCTCTTTCCTTACCCACCCTTTTTCAGCTTGCAACTCAACTTCTCCCTCAATTTACCTGCCTGTACATTCTGGCCAGCCTTTCCACTCTCCTTTTGTCCTTATAATTACTCCATCCTATTTTCTTCTCCTCCGCATGCAGTCTCCATCTTCTCTTCACTCATCTCACTGCCCTTCTTATACTTGCTCCAACTTCTGCACCTTCACATCCGCATATGGGTCCCGTTCTCCTACAGCATATTTTAACATTGGCAGTACTATTGTGTAATATGCAGTTTCTTTCATCTATCAGCTGACTCCTGCTCTCTTCCCAGCCGACGCAACACCCTGATTCCTAAAGGAATCATAATTTCTCTCTTCTTGTTGTTAGCACTTAGGGACATCCAGCAGCACAACTCCTAGGTACAGTTCTTATATTTTGCTGTCACTAGTCTCTTTTGCCAATCCCATTTGAATATATCGCTGCTAACCTGTATTTTCTGAAGAAAAATGTACACGAAATTACAACCCTCTGTTTTGAAAGTCGATGGCATTTCAGAAACGGGGGTTCTGTCAGTTATTTCTTCTCGCACATTCATCGCAGTCTGCTGATTTTCTGGCAGGACACTTGGGTCTTTGCAGCCTTCCAAGTACTTCTTAAATTTTTCTGAATCCAAACGATTAGGCCTAGTAGGGTATTTTATTTAGTGCCAAGGAAAGTTACCTCTTGTCTTGAATCCAGAAATAATATTTGCAGGGTAAGTCCTTTACTCCAAGTGGATCATATTAAGTCCCCAAATTCACTTGTTGTCAAACGCCTTTGGTTTCTTTTGACTTAGCTTTCAGAGGATCAAAGTAACACTGGTGGAGCGGCTGTAGCACATCTGTGGTATGAGGTGGAAGCTTTAAAATTGTGATCTCGTTACGTCTGGCAAATTCAGTCATATCTGGCTCCATGTGAGACATATGCCCATCGAAGACCGTAAGGGTGGTCTTTCTTTCACATCATCAGCAAATTTCTTCATATAAGAACTAATTACTACACGTGTCACATAACCTTTCTCAGTGTTTGCATAATCGGTACCGGGGATGATGTTCAGACCACAAGTTTCCAGATGCAAATATTATACTTAAGTAGTGGAAGCACTCTTTCTGCAGCTGAAAAGTATGCTAGAACTGTTGTATTTTCTTTGCCAATTCCTAGTATTGTTCTGTGTGCTTTCTGGCCAACTCCAGTCACACATTATAGGCGTTGAGGGTCCGAACTGAAAGACGTCCAAATTCCATACATGATTTGGTTTACCTGCAATTCTTAACTCATTAATAGTATTCTCAATAACATCAAAAAAATAGTATCTGATATACGAATCTGAAGCGCCTTTTCGTCTGGTAACATCTAATGCCTCTAGCTTGTTTAGATTTACCGTAGTCTGTTTCTCTGGCAGAAACCTCAGAACCAATCACTACCTGGAATATAATCCCTGAAAGGTGCCTTAATATTATTCTCTGCAACAAAATCTTCTACTATAGAAATGACTTCATTCTTTGTAAGAGCAAACCCCCATTTTGCCAAAATTTTAAGATGTGAGTTCAACTGTATTTCGTGGTTTGATATCAGGGCTTTCTTTCTTCCTGTTTTCCCATATACTTTGTTTAGACGTCGTCTCGACAGCAAGGATTTCTCAATGCCATACGTTTCCAATTCCTCATCAGTGTTTTTATTTTTTAAAATTTTTTTTTTTTAACAGTTTGAAGGCATCTCATTGACCAAACCGATTCTAGGCCTAAAATAAACACAGAGAACGTTGCCAAGATTTGACATTTAATCTTCGTAACCGCATTTCTTCAACAGTAGTAGATTTAGGCACGACACTGGCTAATAATGGTTATAACCACAATTTCGTTGTGAAAATTTTTTTTGCATCACTTTGTTCCATGTATTACATGCACATCAACAGCTCTGCGTCATGATTACTGGCTGTGTGTCTTTATTCAAGCATGTCTCTCATTTGATTGCACCAATTGTGACATCATACATTTGTGATTTGCCAGTAGAAACCCAAGATAAGTGAGAGTTATAACAGCCAGTTGCTGGCCGTGCAGCAGAACTGCGGATGAGAACATAAAACACTGAAACAAATTGGTGGAAAAATCTTTTCGACAAAAAAATCTAGGCTCTGGTAATCATAAACGAAAACAATTTGTTGTAAAAGTTAAAGATGACAACCGTAGTATCTCGTAATTCCCGCAGCAACGGGCTCAAAATTCCCTCAACTTGTCTCTCATATTAGCTCACTACCCACAACATGAATAATTAACCTACCGTAGGCCTGCTTAGTTTTTTTAAAACACTCTTTCATAAATAATTTTTTTTAATGATTCCATATCTATTACTCTAGCATTTATGGTTCCACAAATATACAAAAAATTTTAAGGAAAGCTAAGAATGTTTTTAAGTCCCATAAACAAGTGTTTGATTACCACATTTTTCCTTCTCTGATTTTGAATATAGTTGATTCCAGGGTATCTGATAAAGATAACAGACATTTATAAATCATGTCAGTTATTATAGATAATTAACAATAAAATTAGATACTGTCTCATAGTTACTCGATTTTCTGCTGTATCATTATTACACCACTTCAAACTTACCCTTTTGTTCATCAAATTTTTTTAACAATATTTTGAGTGTCTGTTTCATATTTACAAAAAAAAATCTCTCTTCCAATTTAAGGTAAATATATGTATACTTCTCTTTACATTCCAACAGAGAATAAGTTAAATTTTAAAATTGAGTAGCTCTGTGGTAAAAACATTTTAGCGCCATCGCTGACAAACAGAACAAAGTTTTTTACAGTTTAATTTTTACATCTATGTCACAGGACCAAAATTTAAATTACATGTCAGAATTTTCATGTGGTACTTTATTTCTGCTTGGTGTTTTTTATTATTTCTTGCTTTTGCGGCATCTGGAGAGGTAGCACTGCATGTCTCTGCAGCGATTCTCCCTTCAGCTGTAAACAGTATACCTAACGACTGTTTCAGCCACGTGTTGTTGGCAACAACTATTGTACGTAGCTCTACTCCACCACAGTAGACATTGAAGCGAGCATGACAGTTTAAAGAATGTATGGGTTTATTAAAAAATACGCCATTGCATATGATTTTTTTTAATAGAACCTGTACAAAATTATTTAGATTATTTCACATAAGAAATTCCGTCAGCTGTGTCGTCTACATCCAGCTTTTTTGTTAGTTTTTTTTGTCTGTTGTAAGTATTTTTTGTGTGTCGCTGGGTGCTCGTTTGTGTTCATATACTTTCTTGTAACTCACGGACTGAATTCCGTGTGGAATTGTTTGTGTACTTATGTTTGCCGTTTGCAAAGAAAGTCCTTTTACTTGTAAGTTTGTATTTTCTGGTTTTTGTGACGCACCATTTGCTGCAATGACATAAGTCCAAATTACTTGTTTAGTTCGTAACTCCCCCCATTCCTAGAATTGTTCAAAAATATCATGCATCATCAACAATCTTTATCAACATATAAGCAATGGTGTCTATTCATCAACCCCTACATTCTTATTATCAAGTCCAGTTGCAACAAACATTCGGATTACAGTTTGGACTCCTATCCCTTGCTCTGGGTGATACGTGAGAACACTTTAAGAAAATTTAGTTATTTTAGTGCACTTCAAAACAAAAGAGGACGTGAAATAGTTCAAACGTAAGTTCATGGAGGAAATGTTACAAACCAGCAACACTCCCGCCACATCCTTCTGCATTTAGGGCTATATTTTAGGGCCCAACATGGTGTCATAAAATTCAAGAAAAGTTTGGCGCAGTGATCACTTGCAGATACAAATTTATGATGATTGGGATGACAAACTGTATGTACCCCAATGCCGTCGTGGCTTAATACACTGGAGGGTAAAAATTTAGATTAATGTAAAGTTTGAATAAGATAAAAAAGAAATGTAATACCACAGGTGCTACCAGCGTAGGCTAAATTGGCACACTCACATCATATGCATTTTGACAAGTTCTCGCCACTATGTGCCTCGACGACAGCTTGGCTTGAACTGGTGTGACCAGGGAATACCCTAGTCTCCTACCACAAGCTGGCAGTCACACCACCTCGCTTTGTCCAACCAGGACGTTGCATGACCTGGCAATATCATTCTCCTAATGACAGATACTTGTACTTCCCTAACCATGCGAACGGAAAAATACAACCTGCTGCTGTTTTAACACTTTCTATAACAATCCAGAAGCTCTAGATGTGCTGTCTTTCATAAAAAAAATTTTAACAACTGTGCCAAACAATGTGGAATAGAAATAAATTATCATCATCAAAAATCTGTCAAAATTTCATTATGCCACCATTGATTTTTTGTTCATCTTGGTGCTGCTCAGTTCACATTGCTATTGGTACTTCTAGGCTGTTTTTTTTAAAATATCTGGCAAATTGTAAGCAAATAAAAACTTTCATTCTAAAAATTAGTAAACAGGGATAAACATTTTTTTCTGCGTTTTCATTCCTGTAGAAAATTTTTTGTCTTATGGAGGCGGTTCACAAAAAATTTTAACGAGATAAGGTTTGTTTTGTAGGCGTATATTGGGACTATTTTTTACTGTAACAAAAATTTATTTTTTAGCTTTCATAGTTATTGTATTATGGAATAGTAATGTCAAAATTTGCATGCAACAATGGTATGCAATAAAGGAAAACTAACTTACTTACAGAAATGAAAAAATTTGAACTGAATAACAGTGTTGCACGTTATGAAAATACATGTTTATTGTTTGCAGAACACATTGCCTGTTTTTGTACTATTAAAAAAAATGAATTTGAAATAAATTGGAATTTTTTCATTTTGGTAAGTTGATTTTCCTTTCTTGCATAAAACAGTTTTATGCAAATTTTGACTTAACCATGCTATTGTACAAAATCTATGGACGCTAAAAAATGTTTATTACATAAATAATATGTGCAACATATGTCTATACAACAAACAATTTCTCATATGAATAAAAATAATTTTTAAAACAATTAAATTATTCGGTGAACATCTTCTTAGAATTCCAAAAGAGCGAATAACAATAAAATTCAATATGACGACTGAAACAAGAAAAAAAAATATCTAGTGCCAATAAAACATAAAAACAAGGTGATGAAAATTGCTGTAGACGTGCACTTAATTCAGTAAATGGTTCTTGTCTGAAAGTATTATTGTGAAATGTGACTGAGCCGTATTGAATATGATTTAACATGTATATCCCTATCCTCGGCGTAGTACTGGTGTTTACTTTCACTCTGCTTCTCCAGGATCCTACTTGAGCAGTCAGACACGGAGCTTTTGAGGTTTTGTGTACACTTAGAACATTGTATCTACATTTCAATTTCACTCAGAGTAAAGTAGCGTCAGTCATTTTCACTGGCTAAGCCAATTCAAATGTTCTTTATCACAATACCATATCCACTCAAATGTAGGCAATATAACATGTGGTCCCTAAAAATATACTTATGACCCCTCTCCCCCCCTCATTTGTGAAGTTTAGTACTGCTTCTTCTAGTATATCTCAAGTGTATAACCTTGCCTAGTACTATTACTATGTATTAATTTTTACTGAAGGTTCTTAACACAAGAAAACCATCCTCTGATTTGGTAGGTATCTGTACCTAACTTTTTATGCATTTTAACCCATTTAAGTTAGATATTTGCCCAAGATATCTCGGGGTTGTAAATAAGTCGAAAAAGGTACATTAAATTTTTTAAAAATGCATATTTTTTTCGAAATTTTGTGAGATAGTGCCAGAAACACATTATGTATTGTTTAACTTAATGTGTTTAAAATCCTTGAATTTTTTTTTTACAATCAGTGAAAAAAACTAATACTAAAGTTGTTAAACACTCTTAAACTAGCAGTGGTTAAAATTAATGCTATTTAATATCCAAGATTGTTAGAAAGGAGCATCCCTCTCACTCCACCCATTAAAAGGTGTAAATCCTTCATGAGAGGTATTTACGTGTAATAATTATACCAAATGATTATGTGTTTACGTGTGGTAATTATGAAGGCTGATTCTTCAGTTGTTCTACATGTAAATTCCCAGAGGGCCAATTAAATTTAGCTAATGAGTATTTGCAGTGAGGGTTGGGCTGTTAAATTACCTTTTGGTATTTGACACACAATTTACACATAAAAAATGCTACCTTCATAAAATCAGTCTTATGCGTGACTACTAGCAGTCCATCTGCAACTTTGCCCATGTTTTACACTCTTAGCAGGTAATATTTCCTCTTTGTACACATAACAGTGGTTCTGCTATCAAGCACCAAGATTGAGTTTCTAGGTGACTTTATCCTTTTCTCATGTGTGAATCACTCCTCTCTCAAGTAGCTTATATCTATGCTATTCTCAGCTACTGTCTCTGGGACAGTAACAGCAGATGGTCTATAGAATGCTCGTGGGCCAAACTCTGGATAGCCACAGCATTTAGAATTGTACACAAAAGCTAAAGTATTTGCACTATATTTTTAAATTATTTATGCTGACATTAAGAGTAATTAAATAATTACATATTTGGCAATGCTTCTTTTCTAAATAACGTGGAGACAGTGTTAAGACTTAAAGATTGTGATGAACAGCAGAGCGTGTGCCTTCCACTAAGGTTGGCTATGTATGACAGCATTGGATATTAATTTTTATGTCGACAGACTATGGCCTTGGTCACATGGGTAAAAGTTCACATCTGGAGAAGGGGTAGGTGTCCACAACTGCGTGTTACAATAACACACCACAGTACACTGCTGGTTACCACATACCACACACACATGTTCTGGATTGAGGTACTGTTTCTCCAGTCTCTGTTCAAGTGTCATGTGAAATGGGCTCTTGGTATGAAGTAAAAAGAAAATGTGAAAATGATGTGATATTCTAAACATTCAGTGAAGAATGAGATTATTTTCTCTTTATTATATCTGTAAGTCATTAAAACCAATATGTCTTGTCTGTCATTTAACAGCTGGGTCATTCCATGTCAAATCACCTGGGCCATGTCACCTATCAACAGTGAGTTAAATGAAATATAATGTTTGTGTAACAGAAACACTTTTTGTTACAAAACTATTCCACGTGTGCCCATTGTCAGAAATATATGAAAAGAAAACTCTTCGGACAAGGACCATTAAAATACTATCCTGAAGCCCTCCGACAGCTAAAAACTACCTTTGAGGCTGCTGAAGTTCTAACCGAATGTACGTAACGCTCGGATGAAAACGTGCACTGCACTATCACAGACTTTCCACTAATAAAATTATATGGTCACTGCTTAAAGTCTCACAGTAAAAATTGATTGGTGGGAATATTGCACACTTGTTCACTGCTTGAGTTGATGTGGTGACGCGGTGTTTGGTACTTGCTTCAAGGTCACCCTTATTGTTCCATCGCTACTGAGCCTCTGACATGCAGGTTGGCGGGACCCTTAAGACCAGAATATGTTTCGAAGTAAAAGGTGCTTAGTGGCCAGCAAAACTTGTGTGGATAAAAATGTGAATCCATGAATAATATGCCAAGAACGATCGTTTGAAATATTGTTTTTACTCCCTCGCATAAAGAAACCATTCTAAAATAGTAAAGTAATTAAGAATTCCTCTTATTTGCCGGGGAAACCTGAATATGAAGAAGGCAGAAAATATTATCCTTATTCAGAATACAGCACTGAAGCAAATAGAAGAAATGGCAGATGACGTGTCAAGACAGATATGAGGTATTGAACTGCTAAGTCCATCATCTCTGGCGATGTACGAGAGCTGTGGCGTTATAATGTTCTGTTGCTAGGGTTTGTGATGTTTTGAAACAATAGTTTTGACATATTTCAAGAACTGTGTCAATTATCAAGTAATACGACTGGAAGGGATATTTTTGAGGAATTGTATTGACAGACGTGACTAGCGTGTGTTAAACTTGACAGCACTTGCAATGATGGTGCCCCATGTATGGTAGGGAAGAGTGTTTCACCACTTCAAGAGTATTTACAGCAAAAGTAGTTCTTCAAGCACTGTATTGTTCACAAAAAGCCTTTGTCTGCTGAAGACATAGGCTTTAGAAGTCCTCAAGGGGAAGATGACGCCAGTCGAGCGTCTCATGCTTAGAGGCAATGATGTGCGTGGTGAATGAGCAAGGTCTACTGGAAATTTTTTGATTTCTGGGTGCAAAATTGTGTTACTTAAACTGTTTCAGGGATGGAAACTGGTCAGTAAAAGTCAGTTTTTTTTTGGTAAAGTCAGTATTTAGTCAGTAAAAATTAGAAATGGTCAGTAAAGTCAGTTTTTCTGTAGTTTTACCTTCATTTTTTTTTTAAGAAGACAAATTTTTGGATCAATGTAGTAAGTACAAATACCTATCAATACCCAGTGAAACATATCTGAGGGCTTTTTAAGTGCTCTTATGCTTAATAATGGAAGCACTGAAACCTTGAGCACAATGATTCAATCAAAACAGAGCAGAGGAATGGGTATAATAGTACAAAATATTGGATCATTGTATTAGAACTTTAATAATGAATTTGAATAAATGTTATGATGGTGATTTTGTTCCTACATGGGGTTTTGAAGCAGTTGAACAACATGCAGCAAATCAATAACACAAAGAACAGTGTAGACTTCAACTTTCAGCATCACAGCTTCACTTGACTGCGGCACGTCCATATAATAGTGGTTTTCGTTTGCCAGGTGTAACAGAATCTATTCAGTTATATGATGTTAGGGAAATTGCTTCAAGAGCAGAACTGATTTTGGTTTTCTAAAGCTATTTCTGCAGGTTTTTCATTTGCAGCATCATTTGAAAACATCCGTGAAACTTTTGAAGCCATGTTTCCTTCTTCTGTTCCAAAACATTTCTTTCTCTCTCTCGGACCAAAGCTCGATACTTAACAACAGATGCCCTTGCTCCGTATTTTGAAAAATAAATGCTAGAAGATATGGATAGGGAGTATTTTACTGTATGTTATGATGAGACAACCAATAATGTTTCCACAAAAGAACTACAAATTGCTGTCAAGTATTGGTCAAAACAAAAAGAGAGAACAGTTGCACAGCATCTGCAGACATTTTATTTGGGGAAAGCAACAGCCAGTGATGTTTATTTGAAATTAAATGAAGCATTGGATGGGGCTCAGCTCCCTTTTGCCAATTTGTTAATGCTCAGTAATGAATGATGGTCCCAATGTAAATAAGTCTGTTACTCGGCTAATGATCGATTCTCTTGTTCTTATGAAAAGGAAAGTGGTTGACATAGGCACATGTAACATTCGTATTGTACACAATGCTTTCTGAAGTGATATGTTGGAGTTTGGAGATGATGCTTCTATCCTCATCTTCTTGTTCATGATTTTTTTGATGGCTGGCCTACTCGTAGAGAGAATTTTGCAGAAATTCAGACGGAAGTGAATGTACCTCATCACCATTTCATTAAAAACATGTTTCATTAAGATGGTTGTCCTTGGAGAGTGCAGGTGAAAGACTTCTTGAGCAGTGGCCTGCTGTCATCAAGTATTTTATGGATTACATTCCAAAATATAAGAGTCAGTTAATGAAGTCATTCAAATACAAGAGTATTGTGTAACTCATGAAAGACAAGACTATGAAAGCTGAAGTAAAGTTTGTTTGTAGAAGTGCTGGTTTATTTACTACTTTTACTGGGACATTTAAAAAAGAATAGCCTTTGGTTCACATCATGTACGATGAACTAAAAATTCTTGCTAGTAGAGTAATGAACCGTGTTTGCAAACCATCAGCTCAATTTTCTGTAGAAGCTTTCAATTTAGAGCATTATTTACCATTGAAAGAAATATGCTGTGGTGATGGTGTGCATGAAGAACTGAAGAAAGTTAGTAAGAAGGAGAGGGAGATATTTTTGATGCAAACTAGAAAGCATTTTACTGCTTCATGTAAAGACATTTTCATGAAATTGTCCTTGTTGTCCGAGGGCCTTATTCATAGTTGTGAGATAGTTCCGAGATGATCCTGAGATCATCTTGTGCCAGTTAATCCCGGGTTGGTCCTGACTTAGTCCGGACCAAGTGTTACCTTATTCATAAACACCAACTAACGCTGGACTAGAGATAGTCGCGGGATCAGCCTTGTACACTGTTGCCACATGCTTCGCGCATGCCCACATCACATTTTAACACACAGGCAAGCATTCGCTAGTAAAAATAATTTGAATTAAGATTACGCTCACCCCAAAATATTGTTTCAGTTATGTCATATAGCAAATATATTGTGCGATGTTAGTACATTTTGTATCAATAAGCCACAAGATATGTTGAAAATAAAAAATTAAGTTAATTTTTTTACAGATAGCACTATTAATGTGGCTGTTGTAGTGCAGTGTTAACGCTTTCGCTTTCTAACTTAAGAGTCGTGAGATCAAGGTTTTCGTGAAACACTTCTTTAAAATTTCTTAAACTACTAAATTAATAGTCACAGGATACCGAAGTTATATTTATTTAATCGATATTACGTCCAAACTGACAGTACATTCATAAACATAAATTTATATGTGGTACAAAATCGCCTTTTAAAACAATAATTTAAACTACTGTTGATAAAACATGAGAAAGAATGGGGAAAATAATCCGTGACACATGTTGTAAAAGCATAGCAGAATTCAAAACTAATATATCTGGTTAATCTACACTACCTATACATAAACACGTATATTTTACTAGTCGAAATTTTATTAAGACCGATATGTGCTGTGCCATTATGTAACGAACTAACAAGAAAATTTAACAGTAAAATTCCGCATAAAAACGTCGGAAATATGTATAAGAATATTTTGTGCAAATAGAGGTTTCTATACCAAAATATTACAGGATTTACTGTCTTTATGTAGAACGAATTTAACGTTACAGAATGTACAGAATAAATGCACTTATAAAATAAGAAAACTGCATTATTTTCTTCATGTGCAATTAAAAACTAACAAATTTAAAGAACAAAAAATTTTATGCACCAGGCGAGATTTGAACCCACAACCTTCGGATTACTGTGCCAGTACCCTACTCCTGAGCTACCGAGACACTTATAAATGATAGTGGATAATTAATACATACATACAAATGCAAGTTGATAGTAAATATATAACACATTTTACGCAAATAGTATATTTACGGTTTCATATTGCTAATAGCCGTAATTCCCATCTTATTAGGCTTGATAAAATATTATTGCTGTACGTAAATGTCATATACTGTACAATAAACAGGCAATACAAGATTTTTTGCTCACAAATTTTGAATTTGATCGTTTTAAATTAAGTAACTAATGCTTGTTACTAAATAAATTATCAGTGTAGACGTATAATCAGTTTTTAGCGTAAAATATCCATTATATCCCATAAGCTGCATATATAAAACAGACGTCATCTCATATTGTAATGGTACGCCATGTTAATTTTCGACTGAGCCCATCATTAAACCTATCCTTGGTCCGGACTAAAAGTTAGACCGGACTAACGCACGATGATCCTCGGACTAGTGTTAGTCCGCGTCTATGAATAAGACAAAAATTAGTCCGACTATAATCCTGCACTAGTCCGGGTCAAAAACGACTATGAATAAGCCTCCGAGTCTCTACTTAGGCATCTACAGTGTTTGTCTCCATCAAACAGTGTCAAAGAAGGAAGTCACAAAGAAATAGTGAAAGTGGCAAAATCACTTCCATTTGTTGTTGCCGAAGATATACTTGCAGATGAGTGGAAATTGTTGGCGCTGGATCTTTGGTGCATGGTAAAATTTAAATAAGTTTGTTCTTGGTCAGTTTTCCCTCCCTTGATCCAGTCAGTAAAGTCAGTTTTTTCCTTGTTCCAGTCAGTAAAGTCCGTAATTTGAACTAGCCAAAGTTAGTTTCCATCCCTGCTGTTTTCATATCTAAACATTGAATATAGGTTACATCTGGATAGAAATATCAATATTTTTGTGAGGATAAAATCATTTCTGCGGCAACATCTCACCTCTGCTTGGCTGATATTTACCAAAATTTAAGTTATAATAGTGATTTTATTTTACTTCATAACGAAACAATGTACTTCTGATATGTAGGCTGATAATTAAAGAGGAGTTATAATTTTTTTTTACTTAAAAACAAAACAGCACAGTATTCACAATGTATTGTTAAATACCAAACCAACCATTTTAAAACTTGAAGTGCTAAGCAAAAGGGAGAGAATGAAAACAGATAAGTAGTCAGCATGCAAAAACATGCATATATAGAACTCTTATCTAGGTTGAATGCATACCAGCAATTTCTCATATTTACGAAAGTATGCCACCCTAAATCTAAAAGAACATGCATAACAAGTGCAGGGTGTTTTTTTACCTTCTCGATTCTTATTGGCTGTGTCGCCGTTGTCTACTAAGATTGTAGACAACTATCCTTGTTGGCTATCAACAATGTCTACTATGATTGTAGACAAATTTCGTACTGTAACGGGAACGGTACAGTTATTTTTCCTAGGGGAATGTTACACATATTTTAGCAAGGCTTTTACGATGAGTAATGAAGTTAATTAAGAGACTTTTTTCTTCGAAACACACATGGCTGACAAGACACCACTTATCATTTAAACACATCCTCCCTTACCTTTCATAGGTTCCAATTAAAATACAATAAACATTCTTATTGATGTCTTGATGAAAAACAATATGTAGCTGCACCACGTTTCGATCACACATGCTCCACAAAATAAACTTACGTTTACTTTTCAGAAAAATTATGAAGTATTATTTAAAAAAGTAATAACTTAATAAACCCTTACTAAAATATAGATTGCAGGCTTCTGTGACCATTGTCATCATTGTCTTAGCATCTGGGTTTAAGCAGCGTATTGTGTTGTTTCTTTGACAACATTTCAGCAGTCTTTGCAGCTGCCATCCTTAGGTCGATGCAGGATATCAGTCTGATCCTGCATCGACCTGAGGATGGCAACCGCAAAGACTGCCCAAACATTGTCATAGAAACAACACAAGTTGTGGATTAACCCCAAAAGTCAAGACAGTGTCTTTACAATGATAATTTTACCATGTATGTGTGACAAAATACAAATATTTACATTTAAAAATATAGCCACATGCACATGAATATATATATATATATATATATAACTTGTTCACAAACCTAACTAGAAATCTAGACAAAAAGCGGTCAATATTTGCACTCCTTTGACAAGTTCAGAGTCGCTGTTCGGCAAGTAGTAAGCAAGTCACTCTGTTGCTTCCTGCCCTCACTACAACTCGGGTCTGTTACTTTGCACTCTCACTGAGCAATTCATCAGCAGCAGTAGCCCTAGGTATTAAGGATAGCCCAATGGGTCTGGAGCAGAGGACACGACTGCTTCCATGGCCAAGTATCTCCTCGAGGCAAGAGACACCACTATTCCTATAGCCAAATATACCAAGCACTGCTGTGCAATTATATTATATTACACACTTACATTTAATATTATTTTTTAAGTGACTAGAATTATTAGTGAAGCAATGCTTCCACTTTACCCCTGCATGTAGTACCGTAAAATGGGGTGAATAGGAACAGCGGAGTGAACAGGAACAAAATTTCAAACCAATTTTTCGCCAAAAACTCGTCAGTAAAACATGTTTTTTTTTTAATGACACTATTGTTTATAAGCAGTTCGTATGTGCAAATGTAACAACCGTTTCTCTAAAAGGAGGTTTTCTATGAAAAAGTTGGTTGTAAACTTTTGTTCCTATTCACCCTGTTTTACAGTAATGTAGCATTGGTATTTTTATGTTTGACTCAAGTCTGATTGCACAGTTGAAATGTTAAATGAAATCACTTTGTAGCTGGCTGCTGAAAAAATGCAACCACCTTAAACTTATTCAGTTTGTCTACTAGCCAGGAAGATGGGAAATCATAGGGAATTTGTTAAAACCAAGGGAAAGCCTGGAAAAAGCCTTAAATTTTGTAATAGTGCAGAGAGTTTTTTGGAATAGAGACTGAAAACGAGCTGTTACTATTGGGCACTGTAAAGCAACTATTACAGATACTCTCTTTTCAACTCTACCTCGGGTGCAACGTGTGAGATGTTTACTTTTCAATATTTTTGTCACTCTCAGCAGCTCATTGTTTCTTTGTGCCGTCTCTGCAGCACGCTGGCTCAATTTCACCAACATAAGTGGCATGTATATAGGTCATTCTGAATAATGTGAGCACTAAAGATTTAACCTTTGAAAGAAATCACTAGCCGTTACTGCATATTAGTCAACATTAACAATAGTTACATTATTGTTTGTATGGTTGGTAACAAATCGATGTATGTAGTTCCGTGTATTTTCTTATTTGAATACAGTATTAGTGAAAGAGTATACAATGTAATAAACCTCTTTGTATACCATATGCTTTAAAATATTTATTTACGCTTTTATTGACATACCTACTGACTGTGTATTTTTACTTGATTAGCGCCAACGCAATGTGATGCTTCCGCCCGCTGAATTCAAAACAGCTGTTGACACACTGCCGCTAACGCTCGCGCCACAGATGGCGTTCAAAATTCCTCCGACTGGTGGCATCAGAGTTAGATTTTCGCCGCTTTGGCTTCGTTTCACTCGCTTGAAAGCGAGTTGAGTTAGAAGTGTGTTTGTCCGCTGTGTAATAAATATGGGGTTCTGATGAGCACATTTATAAACAGTTACTTCTAATACTTTTGAATATCATTGCTAATCTGTTACCGATATGTTATACGATAGCCAGCTTGAGCATGTATAAATAGAAATAACATTCTTTTTTTCTGTTCCACACGTTAAGAAAATTCGTTTTTTTGCTGTTTTTGTAAACTGCGTCGTCGTCGTTCATGGCAGTATGCTGAACGGAACTTGAATTCTTGAATTTTGTGTGTCGTGTATGTTTATAGTGGCGGTTTTGAATTACAAATTTATATACTCCGCATGCATTTACGAGATAAGTAACGGCAACAGTGTGTGTCGTAACCAATTAGAGTCGACGAAGAGAAAAAAGTGTCATAAAACGTCAACTCGCAGGTATTAATATCTATTATTACTATTGAGTATGGCATATATACAGCGCCCGTGCATTTAATGAATAGATGTTGCAGATAACATTTATCAGAGCAGTGTAACGTAAATGTAAACATTATACGAGCCAATGTAAATAAAAGCACGTGGCAATGTTTATGTTTACATGCAGCGGAAAGATATAAACTGGCGGAAAATAGAAAAAAATCAGGGCTTTTTTGAGTGCTCATGTTCCCGAATAACCTATAGTAATGTTTCATATTTAACTCTTTAACTACTTCATTCGAATGTACAAAATATTACTAAACTGCAACTGCGGGTAGACTCATGAAAGGCTCAAAAGTGATGGAGACATAAGGTCGATCTTGAAGCATGCATCAAATGCCGCGTTGCCTCAACGAGCTAAGTGCTGAACTAGCATGTCAGGTTCACGCTGAACGGTTTTTACTATGGGACATTAAGCAGTGACCATATAATTTTATTAGTAGAAAGTTTGCAACTGAGTTCAGTGCAGGTCACAATCTGAGTTTCACATACATCCGGTTAGTACATTTTGAAGTACTGCAGTCTGAAAAGGCAGTTTTTAGCCATGTTGGAGGGCTTAGCAAGAGTGTTTTTAATGAGTGTGGCGTCTTAACAACGAGGTTCCGACGTTGTCTGAAGTTGTTGGTACAATCGGCACTTGTGGAATATTTTCGTAGAAAAAAACCTGTTTATGAACACACTGCAATGCATTTGAAGCTTGAGGTAGGCGGTTGCCTTAATACCAAATGTCAACTATCTGGTACCAGGGGCACACATTCTGTATGTCTGCCTACAGTACAAAATGGGAAGCTAATGTTGGCATGTACAGATAGTAAAAATTCATACAAAGATTGAATGCAAATTATTATCGTGATTCAAAGGAATGTAGTATACTTTCAAAATGTCAAAGTGTCCTGGGGTTGAGTACTGGATGACATCATCTGTAAGGACGTAGAGCTACTGAGTTAAATAATGTACAAGTAGGGGTTGCCAACTGATCAATGTAAACTTGCCACCCTTGTGAGAACTATCAAAGACATTGTGGCTGAGCAGAAGAAAAAAAATAATAAATTTAAAAGTACATTATTTTGTGGTAAAATGCCAGTTGGAATTCCTATTTTAAAAAAAGTAGCCTTACTTCTTCTGAATGCATAATTGATTTGTTCAGTAAACTATACTTTAATGATGCAAGATGAAGTACAGTTGTTCCATTGTGTTAATGCAAACATAACAGTACATCCCTTCGTTATGTATTACAAAGAAATTGATTCCACAAAGTGTGGAACTTTTTGTGGTGTCAGTGACTATTTGACACACAACACTGTAGCTGTGCACGACTTTCAGGAAGTTCTGCTTCAACACTTGAAAGGTAGATTTCCTCACTGGACAAAAGTATATTATTTGAGTAGGGTTGCATCATTTCAATATAAAATTAAAAAATAAATTTTAACGTAGCTAAACACGAAGATGATTCTGGTCTGTCTGCTGAATTGTTTTTTTTTTTTTTTCACATCACACAGAAAGAGTATAGTTAAACATCTTATGGCAAAAGTTAGTTTACAAAGAACCGCTGAAAACCGCATAGTATTGCTAACTTTTGTTCAAACAAAATGACTAGAATAACATTTTTCTTTATGTCGTCAGAAACTATTAAAAAAGATAAGTTACTTTAGAGACAATTTAAAGAAGTAGAAAACCATTCCCAATACGATGGTATCATGGTTCTGTTCCAGTGAGGGTATAATCTTGCGGTATACCAGCACAACTGTATAGTGGTTGGTATCCATCACTAAACCACAAGCAGTTTTTCCAAACCTGTGTTTTATTTATGATGGTGACTGATGGATTGGGAGTGTTATAGGCAAAGAAAGTGTGGAGGGAGAAAGAGGGTTTGTCATATTTTTTCGATCTTAAAGGCACAACCACTCACTTAAAACTTACAAATGATTTGGTCTGGGTAGAACAAGTGACTATGTCAAGAACATTGTCACCAGTTGAGGTAGTAAGGTACAGTGGAAGAACACACAATATAATGGTAAGTAATTTAGTGACATGTTATTAATGATGTTCATTGAGAAAATGGTACATAGGTACAAATTAACGGTTTCTATTATTATTGTTATTATACTACTTAGTAATTTATTTGTCATATATTTGGCATTTTTAAGTTAAATGTGAAGTACATTATGTATTGAGTTGTATGTTATGTAATAATAATAATAATAATAATAATAATAATAATAATAATAATAATAATACAAGAATCACTTATGAATGTTTACAATGAAATTATAACTCACATTATGTATTCTTATGTGGTTGAAATGTAGTTATGTCAATATCAGTTGCTTTCATCACTGGAAAAAAGTTTTAAGAATATTGTTCTACTTTCATAATAAACTGTCACTTTCCTAAGTTTTTGAACAAAAGTATACTCAATTCTTCACTTAGTTTTGGATCAATGTTATGACATCTGCCAGTAGTCGCCAAACATAATTCAATGGGGGAAACAACACGTAAAATATGTTTCTTCTTAATCCACACTTGATCACTAGATGAGAGTTTGAAGGATGTGTTGGGGCCTGCAGGATGGAAAAACATCAAAGTATTCACTTTGGTCTGGCAAAATGTCTTCCACCTTCCCTAACCACCACCGTGAATCATAAACACATGCTACATAGTCTTTTAGTTTTACATCTAATGTTTTATATTCTTCCTGAATGAAACAAACTTGATGGCCCTCAGACAAGGAAGTAGTGTACACGTTAATTTTGCGTTCATATATTGGAATGAAAGCAGGCGAATCTTTTGTATTAGGAATAACTTCTGCTTTGGAGAACCTTTGGAATAACATGTCTTTTTTGCCCTCAATATCTTCTTCTGATACATATAAGAAATTTATTCCAGTTATATTTGCTGAACAGTAGTCAAACATCTGCAGAGGAGTGGTTATTGGTTCTGCATTCACATGCTGCAGACTAGTTTAGGAAACTATTCTTTTTACTGTACCACCTATCCCATCGCAAGCATTCTTACCATGGGATGTGGCAAAAATTGCCATTCAGCATCTATACCAAAGTCAGTTTTGTGATGACATAGGTTTATAAAATTCTTCCTGTTTTTATATTGGGCTGTGCAGCCATCAGAAAAACAAGTCACTTTCTCGATACAGTATGTGTGTTGAGTTTCAATGGTTCAGTAATGAGAGCTGCTTGAAAGCAGTATACAGATTCAGTTGTGTGGTTTAAAAAATTGCTTATTACATAAAAGCTTTTACATTTCATTGTAACTTCATTCTCCTTGTCAGACTTGAAATATACCACAAAGTGATGAATGGTAGCTTGGCTATTTACCCAATGGTAGCTCTGAATTTCATCTTGAATCAGAAATGTAAAATTTTCAGAAAAATCCCCTAGAACCAAAAATTCATTAAATATTAAACGTGCTTTTTTTAAACTCTGATATTCTGCCTGTTTTTTTAATCAAAGAAATGGTTTTTCTTCAAAGAACTCAGATTATCAATTAACTTATCTATAAATGCATTATATGGCTTGCACACTGTTATGAGTTCACACCTGTCTACAGTTAGGCCTACCCACTGATGATATTTAATTTCATTTTCATAGTCATCAGCAATATCATCTTCATCTTCTGCCTCCTCTTCATTTTTCACAAAACTTGTTGGACTTCTTTTCCAGTTGGACAGAACTCACACTTATTGAACATAAACTTTTCGTTGTTAAGATCACATGTGAGTAATTGTAGGAGTTCTTTGTAGTTGAAAGAACCACTGCTAATAGCACTGACCATTAGTTTGACATTTTGATGGCTCATGCACACACACACACACACGCACACACGCACACACACACACACACACACACACACACACACACACACATATATTGTGAGTTCCTGTAGGCCCTGCTAGGATACACCATTTTGGTCGAAGTTGCGCAAATTTTGAAAAACCTACACATAAAGATGGGTGGACTGATTTGAATTTAATGTACAATTTTTTCAAATTACACAGAATCAATTGCTCCTACTTGTGGATTTTGGTTTCTGTCCTAATACTTACAAAATGTTTCTTACCTGGACATATCCTGTTGTTGTTGTCATTCTCACTGTTTGTGAGACAGTTTTAGAATAAGGTTTCTCTTTTCGATAATTTTTTCAGGTAAAATTCCATATTTATTTACTAGTTTTCTGATACTCTTGACCAAGTATTCACTCACACCAAACTCAGCCACAACTTTTGGTTTACTCCAGCTTTAAGGTAATAAACTTAATATTTCGTTTTGATCCTTTACGGATGTAGCTTGTTTCATTTTTTCCTTAAGCGTATTTATTAAAATACTGTACTCATTGAAATTAACCACCTCCCCAAATAAATCTTCAACATAAGGTACATCAAAAGACGTTGACAATTTCTTCCCTAGACTCTTTGATACTTTCTCGACTTTTCTTGTAATGGTGGTCATTCTTTTATCAGAACTCAACTTGGCTACTTTTAATGGAGACTCTCCTAACAACTGACAAGCTATATTTACTTTTTCTATGGTTTGTGAATTGGGTTCATAATCTAAATCACTGCTGTTACTTGCACAACTAAGATAAGATATCTTTGTCCAACAGTTTGTACATAGAAATTTCCCTGTAATCATTTTAATGTTTTTCACTTAAGCTTCATTATATTTTTCAATGGTTATTAAGAGATTTTCTAATACCTGTTTTATGTATGAAAAATGGATCTGAACAACAATTTCCAAATAAATGATTATACTTTTGCAGCATTTTTACTCTATGATAATCACAAACACATTCAATGTTTTTGTTATTAAGTCTTACTCGAAGAAGTAACTTGTCATCTTCTTCAAATTCATTAATCTGTCTTATTCTTATGGACTCCCCATAAGCATTTTTATGACAAGGTTCATTCAAGAAAATTCCTACAGAGCACTCCGTTATAATGTCCGTAAAAATAAACTTTAAATAAATAGGTAACTTACATACGCCATGGTGTGAATTAAATCAGTTACTGACTACAAACCACTTTAAACCACAAACACTGAACACCAAGTGCCAAAGCTACATCTACACATGCACAGGTCTACTTCCAGACCGACACTGGCTTGCTCGTAGCAGTTCCTGTTGTAACCTGCTCAGACCAGTGTACAGACATGCTCATAATGTGAGTACACGAAGCTATCTAGGAACATCTTTAAGTAGTACAGCAATATAAAAATGTGTTGGCTTACAGAAGCATATTTATGACTAATATATGGCAAACAAATTACTAGGTAGTATAATAACAATAATAATAGTAACAGTTAATTTGACTTTAATACAATAGCATTTTTTTTTTTGCATTTTTTGTCTTCTCCAGAGAATGAACCAATGAAAAAAAAAAAAAAAAACACAAATATATTTTAGTCGTGTGTTAAGGGTTATCACGGCAATGTTTTGCCAAATTTTCAGAATTTTTGCACTTGCCCTTTTTTCCACAGCTCCTCAAAAATTGATTTTTCCCAAAGAACACTAACTTTAGGAATTTTTTTCACCCAGAAGGGATCAAGTAAATTCTTTTGACAGTATATCATTGCCAAGTACTCCATGTAGGCTTACTTGCCTCAAGATTTCATGGTGTTTTTTGAATTTCGAAAAAAAATAGGGGCAGATGAAAATAAAAAAGTCAATTAATTTCAAGGTCAATTTTTATGTCTATATATGAAGACATATAAATAGCATTCTGTTTATTTTAGTGGCATAATTAATAGTCCCAAGTCTCCTCTTTGCAATGACATTACACATGACTTTGTATCTTTTATAGATATTAAGATATTAAACAAAACATAAAGACTTAAAAATGTAAATTTTGGTACACGGAAGCCGCCATATTGTTCTGTAAAATCAAAATGGTGGCAGATAAAAATCAATAACTTCAGATTTGCACTGTTGGAATATGTACTTTTTATGTGACAAAATTTCAAATTTTTTCAAAATGGGTCAGCAGCCACCCTGGAGTGATTTTCCATGGAATGACCCTTTGGTTTAGCAGGATGAGGTATAAATCGAGTTAAAACAGTCATTTGAATACTGAAATAAGATGGCTGCCATCTTGAAAATAACTTTTTTTCTATAGTATAAGTAAAGAGTGTAACAGTACATAGGTAAATAACACTAAGAACTCCACTGTAAGTTTTTTTTTTATAAAAGTTTAAGCTTGTTGTGATCCTAGCTTACCCTCGGCAATCTGTTGTCATATCCCGCAGAAGGTTTATGAAAGTCCCGAAACATTCCGTTTGGACATTACGTCTGTCACTCTGTCCCGTCCAGTATTTTCTCTGACTTGCCCTACCTCACTTTTGCCAACTTAAACTAACACAATTACCTTACTCTGCCTATGCTGTATATATAACACATTTCCCCTTGAAATATTATATTATATTTTAACTTTGGAGCAGGCCTTTTCAGTCTTTCTGACTTCCTCGGCTGCTGCTCAATTTGCTCTGGTGTCTCCCTAGATGCATATGCTTGAACCAGTGCTCCGCTTGGTGGCTGCTCAAACCCTCTGAAAGAATTCGACATGTATTTTGACATTTGTTGTTGCTCCCTCACTGGTGACGAAGGCTGCTCTTGTGGTTCAGGCATTGAAAATGATCCAAAATAACCAATGTGAAGCCTTGGTCATCGTTCCGTTCACGGCTCCCACGAAGTTTCTTTCACCTTCGGTTGGTTGATTCATAGCTGCTGACATTTCTCACACTGTCCTACCCTGCGTTCTATGTTCTGGTCCATTCCCAGTTACCACATATAGCTCCTAGCGATTGCCTTTGATTGACTCATTCTGTAATGAGCTGCATGCAACATTTCTGATTGCTCATTTCTCCTGGTTGGCAGAATGACCACTCTATTGCCCCACAAAAGACAACCTCGATATACAGAGAGTTCAGGCCTCACCGTCCAGTATGGTTTCATTTCCTTGTCAATCGTCCTGGGGACTGCTCTGCAACCTATTGTTGTATTGTGCTCTACCTGAGCCAGCAGTTTGTCTTCTGCCCTTAACCTAGCTAGAGTTCCTGCATCTACCTGTAAAGTCGGCATAGCTTCCAACATCAACACATCCCCTATTGTTGGTATGTTTTCTTCCCCTGAGTGTAGGGAAGCCGACTGAGGGCATCCACATGACATGTTTCTTCTGACCTGTACACTATGTGGTAGTTGGAACATTGCAAGCCAGTGACTCCATCCCAACAATCTTGGGGACAGAATATCCGGTGTTGGTTTCACTGGATCTAACAAGCATAGCAGGGGTTTGTGATCAGTAATAATAATAAAGTTTCTTGCAGTCACATACCGCCTAAACATTTTCACTCCAAATGTTGCTGCTAGTGCCTCCTTGTCCAGCTAGGAGTAATTTATCTCGTATCTGTGCAGGGTACAACAAGCAAACCCCACCAGTGCCTCACTTCCATCGTTCATGACGTGATAACACTGTCCCGACACCACATTCCGATGCGTCACGCGTCAGGATTAGCGACTTTTGCAAGTCATAATGGGTGAGAACCTGGTCTGACTGAAGAAATGTTTGGCCTGTTGGAATGTAACTGTGTAGTTCGTTGTCCATTACCACAGTAGTTTTTTTTAAATCTAGAGGTCTATGTTATGCTCCTACACCTCTGCCCTGTTTTTTAAAAATCTCTCATAAAAGTTTAATATCCCCAGGAAGGACTGCAAGTCTCTCTTGCCTGTTGGAACAGGTATCTTCTGGATTGATTCCACTTTCTTGTCCGTGGGGTGAACCCCTTTACTATCAATCTGATAACCTAAATAAATTACCTGTTCAGCTGCAAAGGCACACTTTGCCCTTTTCAGCCTTAAGCATGTTTGGTCTATTTGCTGCAAGACCTTGTACTCTCTATCCCTATGCTCATTTTCACATTTCCCCGTCGCTAAAACATGATATTCCCATCAACATTTCCATCAGACCCTCAAATATTGCTGGGCAACTGCGTAGGCCAAGTGGCAACTGCTTCACCTTAAACGAATTTTTCATTGTGTTGGCGTTTAAAACTTCGACTGTTGCTTCGTCTACTGCCACTTGTAAGTATGCATCTTCCAGGTCCAACTTGGCGAACAGCTTTCCTCCTGCCAAATTGGCCAATGCTTCATGTATGGTTGGAACTGGGTATACTTTTGTCATACAATGTTTACTATACATTTATAGTTCTCGCAAATTTGCACTGAACCATCTGCTTTGCGACGACACACAATTGTTGTAACCCATAATGAATGCTCTACTGTTTCACACACTCTCTCGCTCAACTAGCCTATCTATTTCTGTACTCATTCCTTCCCTTACCGCAAAAGGCACTGCTCTGCTCTTCCGAAATATTGGCCTAGCTTCCGGCTCCAATTCCACTGTGACTGGATGCCCCACATAATGCCCCAGTTACGCACTGTCAATCAGTGCTGGATATTGCTGCATCACTTTATACATTACTCGCTGTGCAGTATCCCTTCCACTTTAATTCCCAATAGTTCCAACCAGTTTCTACCCAATAAACTTGGTTCACTAACCTTCTGCCACTAACAGCTGAAGTCGTCTTTTACTCGATTTTGTCTGTGTCATAACTTCCCTCATTCCTCTCAACTTTAAGTTGTTCCTGTGACCAAGTGTGTAACACCAAGTTGGCTTCTTGCAATGGGGGCTCCTCTGGCCAAAGAGTTTTGTGTCTCTCCCAGCTAATTATTATGAGGCCTGCTCCTGTGTGCTTGTAAGCTTTTACCTCAGTTTGGAAAACTTATGTGCAACTTTTGATCAATGTTGGCTCCCAGTGTGTTATTATTGTGGACCAAATTTGCAAGTTCTTCGAAGATCAGGAAAGTTTCGTAACTTTTTTTACTAATGAAATTTTTGTGTCAATTGTGTTAGGTTTGCAGAGCTAATATATTGTTACAAGTTTGTACACATAAACTTTACATGTGGGCAATTCCCATGAGTTCTTTTGGGAAAGAGGTATAATAATTATAAATAAAAGAGTTAAAGTAAGTACTGGATTTAATAGCTCACAAAGCTACGAAATACACAAAACAGTAATCAACTATAACTCTCACAACACAGTTATGCGCACAATTAGTACTGTTCCACAGAACGTTAATAAACTTTGACAATTAAAGCACAAGAATATTTACCATTAATCAAATAAAGACTACAAATCACAATAAAAGTTCGGTCATATATCTAATCAACAGTCTCTCAAACAGTTACAATGTACAACCTTAACAGTCCTAAGGGAGGATGGCTCACCATGTACAGTGCAACACCCAGAGTGCACCACTTGTCTTCACTGTTGAGGTCTTCGGTTTGACTCCCATCGCACACCTTCTTCGCCTGTCGACCCACAGCAGAAGCCCTCTTGTCTCACCCAGTACTGCTCCGAAGGTATGTGCCTGTAGCTTCGCAGTAGACTCCGACGTCACCAAGACGTCTTCCTGACATCACCAAGATGTCCTCACCAGTCTCTCTGCACAAGCTTAGCACCTCCGAGCAGGACCAATAGCGAACTCTCGAAGCACTCCTCTTGAATCACCAGGTAGACAGTCTCCTCAAGTAGCCTGTTACTGCCCTCCTCGACACAACACCGTCAGTGTTGTTCTCCACAGCTCACCGCCTCTGCAGCACTCCAACACAACACCGCAAGTGTTGTTTGCCCTTCCTGCAGCTCGCTGGCGTCACACAGCCTCGACACCGACCACTGCCGCCGTGCTGCCATCCTCGAGACGCCACACCTCGCCAGCTGAGTCGCGCCGACACACAACACCTTAGTGTTGTCTGTCCCTTCTGCAGGGCGCTGATGTTACTCAGACTCGACACCGACCACCGACGCCATGTTGGCATCCTCGAGGCGCCACACCTTGTCAGCTCCGCCGGTGTTACATCAGCCTCGACGCCGTCGTGATACCGCCCCCAAGGTGCTGGGTCCTCATCTCTGCGTCGCCGTCAGTGTCTTCTCTCGGTCTGTCACTTCTCACGACGTCCATCGTCGTCCCAGTGGCAATGCCGCCCCTAAGGGTGCTGCCCCTCTTCAGACTTCAAATCCAGGCTCACTGACTCGTCAAGACTCCACACGACTATCATTTCCAGACACACTTCCTGACTGACTCGTCACGACTCCATAAGACTCTGCAATACTCTTCACTTTTTTTATCACCTCTCGACTCCGCACAAGACAAGACTCATGTTGCGCAGTACCGAGGCTTTTATACGGCCCCTACAGTGACGTCAATGGCTGATTAAATATGGTGACCTGAAGTCTAAAAATAGACCTTACCTCGGTCGTACTTGTTGATAGTCATGTATTCGCACTGGGGTCATCGGGGAAACCCTGTGACGTCTCTCGGGAGATGCGACATAGCTGAGAAAACCAGTGACATCACTGGTTGACTCACAGGGCTGACCACTCAGCATGATGTAATGTGCCTGCTGCCCGGCCAACACGCAACAATATATTTGGATGGAAATACTGGCTTATGTTTTAGTTTTATATTATTTTGAATTTTTATGGTGAGTATGATAATTTATTATTGACATAAGCATGGCCGCAGTAAATATTATACAAGGTCTTCTCACTTCATATTATATTGTTGTCGTTAAAACACCACCACTATAATATGGTGTTGTCCATTATGAAATTGGTCCACTGGCTAGACCTGTATTTTTAAGACTGGTAAGGCTGGGGTGTGCGAATGTAATATATTTGTCTTTAGCCGTGACCTCATTGTTTGCGTCTGGAATTTTCGTTAAGTTTCTGGCATTATACGTTTAGACGACTCAAGAAAAAAATGTAGTGAAGAAAATATTAATACTTGAAAAATACGGACGCATTTTGGATTACTTAACTAAAGTCATTACGTGAATCACTCATGTTTTGTAAGTTATAGTGTGGTGCAGAAAGATTAATAATATTTATTTGGTGTAAAGTTTTAGCAATTTTAATTTGTGGTTTTTTATGCAAGGGCTTATCTTTGTATTTGAATTTCACATATTTGGTATTGCATCACAATTTATGTCTTTACAATTAATGAATATTTATTTCCAGTTCATCTTATGCTAAAAAAAAGTAATTCAGTGAAATGTACTCGATTCGATTTGTTGAGTTCTGGAATGTAAATAAATACGTAAACTGGAAAGATCACATTTTAAAAGGCCTTCAGTCTTATTTTAACAAGTGTAACATTTCTATAGGTCATTCGGAATAAACTGAGCGCTAAAGATTTAACCTTTGAAAAAAATCACTGGCCGTTGCTGCATATAATTCAACATTGACAACAGTTACATTATTGCTTGTACAGTCGGCAGCGAACTATCCCATGTAGTTCCATGTATTTTATATTTAAATACAGCATTACTGAAAGAACATTAAAGTAAATTTAATATACTTTAAAATATTTATTTTTGATATTGTTGACATATCTACTGACTGAATAATTTTACTTAATTGGCGCCAGCAGAAAGTGTTGCATCTGGGCTGTTAAACTTCAACAGTCGTTAGCGAATTGCGTCTTGCGCTCTGCGGTGTTGACGTAGTTCAGATTTCCACCGAATGGTGGCATCAGAGGTGGTTTTCGCAGCTTAGTTTGGAAGCATTGTGTTTCTCTGTTGTACAATAAGTTTGGGTTTATTATAAAACACATTCAAAAGTATTAGAACTTACTTTTCTCGATTCTAATCTGTAAGTTATGTGTTACGATCGCCAACATGAGTATCTTGATTTAGAAACAGCATTTTTTTTACACACTAAGAAAATACATTGTTGTTTTTGTTGAGTGTGTTGTCATTCATGGTAGTATAACTGAACTGAATTTGAATTCTTAAATTGCGTGTTTCATTATGTCGTGTTTTATGTGTGGTGGTTTTAAGTGACAAATTCTGTTTTAATGTGTACATATTTACGAGATTCGTAACGGCAATAGTGTGGGTCGTATAAATTGTCGATGCACAGAAACCAGTATTAAAAGTATCTCGCAGGTATATATAACCGAGATTTGTTTATAAATTTTATTCAATACCAGTGTATTTAATGAGTAGATATTATTGGTAACATTTTCAGCTCAGTGTAATGTAGATGTAAACATTGTACTAGACTATGTAAATTAAAGCATGTGGTAAGGTTTATGCTCACATGCGGCAGAAAGTAGAAAATAATCAGGGCTTTTGAGTGCTCACTTTATCCCGAATACCTTATTATTTCTACCTCCCATAACATTTTATCTGCTGGCACCACCCATCTGTTCCAATAAATTTCTACTGGTGTTTCTTTTTCCACGACAGTTTCTTTTGATTTTGCTGCAGACACATACTATTTTATTTTACATATTACCTCCTTTTAGCGTTTTCTTAAAACTAGTCGGCCAGTGGTGATAAACATAAGTCTGCAAAATTCCAATATACACAAGTAGTTTCTCAGGGCCGGTTTCACCACGCAAGATTAACTTTGTAGAAAATCGCGATTACATTATCGAGATTACAAGTTAATCTTCCATTTTAATCTCGATAAAGTAGCTTGTGTTTCACCACGAATTATCTTCCTCCAAGAAAATCGAGATGATATTATCGCGATTTTCTGAACACGGGTGTCTTTAGAGTTGCCTTAAACGTACGAAAACTCCCGAACAGCTGTCGGAGATTCCCGAATACGTATGTTTTATGCCGTTGTGGCTGTACGGACCAAGGGCAACGGAGGCCATCACTGATGTTTTGTTTTTTGTATGATGTTATCGTGTTGCGATCATCGACGTGAAATACAAGTAATTTTTTTTTAATCTGTAATAAAGGCCAAATCTTTTGTAGCAAATAAAATGGAAATATAACGTAACAGAATATTTTAGTGTTTTTACACAACAGCAAAAATTAGGTTAATTTGCAATTGAAATGCGTGAGAGTTTGTACATTATATCTTATGTAATTCGTTGATGTAACAGTCCTTTATTAAAATTAACCTATAACCATTAACTCAAAATACACCATATATTTTTTTTTATTCGTGGAGGGAATAATTATTTTTAAGAACACATTACTGACTTCAGATTGCATTTTTGTGTGTCAAAACAACCCACCCGCACATGCACTTTCAGAAAGGACGTCGAAATATTTGACAATGAAAAAATATTCCATGTGTTAAGAATTATATGAATACAATAATAAAATAAATAAAACTTTAATACATATCAACTTGCATATTGACC
>PNEQ01127709.1:8555-33897 GCA_003012365.1 Medauroidea extradentata
CAAACAAAATACATTGTTAGATAGGCGAGTGTCCAGACCTGTTCTTCTACGACCGTGATCTGGACCTGAAACCTCGGCGTCTACAGCCAAACAACAAGGAGGTCAAACAAAATACATTGTTAGATAGGCGAGTGTCCAGACCTGTTCTTCTACGACCGTGATCTGGACCTGAAACCTCGGCGTCTAGTGCATGCTGTATAGGTCTAAGAGACCTGAAACATTTTAAATCGGCGACTATACCTCTAATTATATTTACCTTGAGCTACATTACAAGCATGGCAATAGAGCTAGTAATGTATAGTTAGGTCGCAGTTTGTCGGGCAAGCCATGAATTAAAAACAAATGCCACACAGACTGCAGCGTAATTATAAGTTAACAGTGAAATCACAATGTCTGCGCTGTAGCGAAATGTAAATAGAATTTGAGGCATAATCGCATATTTGACATTTCTCTTCTTAGAATTCCAAAAAAGCGAAAAATAATACAATTCAATATGGCGATTGAAACCGAGCCTTAATGGAACAGCGTCATGCCTTGACGGCACGGTGGAGGGATGCGCCGCTGGACCACGATCACAGACCACATCAGCGCCCTCACTCGCCCTCCTGTTACAACCCTAGGGGGAACCGGAGGGATGGGGAGATTGGAGTTAGGGGTCAGAGATGACCAGCAGTCGCCCTCCTGCATTACTCCGCTGCAGCCGCGCCGTGAATATTCATGACCCACCCACCACTACCGAAACGATCCAAGCTGAGGGCTCCAGCAGACGAAGGGGAGGGGGTGAATAGAGGGGTTGTTTATCATGCCGCAAAGGCCTCGGCGGCCATCGCTTTGGATTTCCGGGCGCCGCAGTCCGGGGAGCGGTCTTCCAACCGGGAGGCGCCCCACGGAGATAACGACGCCTCCATCAGAGAGCCCCTGAATTAGATTCCGCGGTGACAATAACGAGGGGCTGATGAAAGCGGGGTAGACGTGTTTGGCCAAGTCCCCGATGTTGTCCGTCTCCTTTTCTCGTTCAGTGTTCTCGTTCGCTTTACGCAAATTAATCCGCTGTGCATACACACACACACACATCATCTCATCAACCAGAGACTCTGCACGAACTTCTTGGGGCGTTTTTGAAAAGAAACCAGATGGAATAAGTAGGTGTTCTCAGTCACGTGACGTTACTCGAGATCCCCAGGTTGCGTATAAATGTGGATGAGGATCCAATATAAGCCTACATACTTTATAATTATTTTATAAATTATTTACTATAGGCGACTACAGGTCTTTATACGTTATTTTACTAACCCCCGACGAAAAAAGAGGTGTGTTACAAGCTCAAAATGTGTATCTGTCTGTCAGTGGCATTGCAGCTTCTAAACGGATGGACCGAATTTGATTTAGTTTTTTTGTTCTTTGATAGGAGACTTGATCGAGAGAGTTCTTAACTATGATTCAGGAAAATATGTTCAGCCGTTTGAAATTCTTCAGCTCTTTTATAGTTGTTGAATGGATGTGAGAATCTTCTACCGGTCTGATTAATTCAAAATTTAGTATCGCGTTTGTGTTTTATTAATTTTTATTTAAGTCGTAACGTTTGTACGTGTAATATAATATTGTTAAACGTTCATTTATTCGAAATTCGAACAAAGTCCATTTGGCTTCAGTTCATTTCGCTAGGAATTTGCACGTAGCTTCTGTTCACATCCCCTCCTCCAGGAAACTTTGAGTGTTTGTCTTCTAATAGCTGGTTCCCCTGCCTGCTCTCTAGATAGGTTAACCACGAGTAAAGCAATGAATTTGTGGCGAGAAGGAATCGGCAGCTCAGCTTCGTGGTGATTATAAGCGTGACATTTCTCCGACACGTCTCTAATTTGACTATACTTAACAGAGAAAGGTTGCGATGTCACCAAACGTCTGTGATTTGCCAGTAGAACCACAAGAGAAGTGAGAGTTAATACATTCAATCACTGCCCATGTAAGTATAGCTGCAGATGTTGCATTTCATTTTCATTTCGTTTTATTGCATTCTATATTGTCAGTACATACTGAACAGGATTTGTCAAACATACATAAAAATAATACACACAACTTAGGCATATATATATATATATATATATATATATATATATATATATATATATATATATATATACATACCTGATACAATGCAAAAAAAAAGTTACAATAATAAAAAGTATTTAGCAACGAAGATTTGGAGATTCACAATACAATGGTGAACGTACACAGTCAAATTGATTCATATATTCAAACAAAACATTGAGAAAACAACAAATTTAAACTGTGAAAATTTCATTAAGTGCATATGGAGCACTTCATACAATAAAGTCTTTTAGTTTATTTTTTAATATAATATGTAACTTTGATTTGTGGACCATATGTAACGATTTTTGGCAAGGCGTTTAACAGCTTCAGGCCCATGCATGTAAAAGGTATTCTGTTCATTTTTTTTTTTGTGTGAGGAGGAACATGGTTTTTATTGTTACATCTGGTAAAATGATTATTTATCTCGTTGTTTTTTTTATATCTGATATTTTTTTATGGAAAATAAAATGTGCGTATAAGACGTTGGAGCTAAATGTTGCGAAAATCTCTTCGCGACAAACTCTCGGCTCTAACTATGGATTGATCGTGAAGAAACTTTCCTAACTTACTGGGCGCTCGGAAACCTTACTAGGGTTACTGCTTGAACAGCGCAAGTTGAAATTTCGCCATATCCAGAGACTAACCTTTTAACTCATTACAATCGGCTTCGGCGTGATGCATGAGCCGCCGTCAAGACGCTGTAAACATTATTATTATTGGTTATTTAGATGGTTGCTAGACTGCGGGTTTATTAAGGTGGATATTTAGGGTTAAGTGACTTTAAGACAGTTGTGGATTAACGGACATTTACTCTACTAGAATGGCAGTACTCTTAATACGAAAACGGTTAGAGTGTATTGTATTAAATTAGGAGGAGAGCGCAATATTACTGATTATTATTAATATATTGAATTAAGGAGACGGTTGCTGCCACATTACTAGATCTGACGACGTTACCGAAGTTGGACTGATGAGGTAGACGGCATCGACGGACGAGCACGCCCCAGAGCCCAGAGCCCCGGAGGAGAGATGGACTGATGCTGACCGGATCAGAGCTGGAGGGCGATAGACCTGATGGTTTACTTGGTAACAAGACGTTATATCGACACACTTGTCTTCATTATTGCTGCACTACGGGGGTGGAGTGATGATGTGAGGGGCTGTCTTCCTTGGTTTTCCAATGCTAACCTCACTCTAAAAAAAGTTGAGGTAAATTTACTCTACATGTAATGGAAGCTAATTACCTCTATAAGTGAGGGAAAATTACTCAACACGTGCCAAGGAAAGTTACTCAACTGGTAATGTAATTTTTCATTACATATTGGCGCAAGCCCTCTAGGACAATTTGACATAACGCACGAGCGAAACTTCCGAGTGGTTTGTAAGTGACGAATACACTACCTTGCGGAAATTTCCACACATATTCGGAAATCAGATTTCCCTTTCGAGGTTGGGGAATATTGCCATACATATGATGAGTAGCATTACTAACTTTTTTTTACAGTGTGCAGTTCGAACCTCTCTCGTTACCCGGCCCGCTTGACCATATCGTAACAAAGCGTTGATTCGTTGTTAGCTTGTCGGTTAGTCAGTGATGGCCGGGTTAGAAGGGTTTAGTGATTGGTATAGGCGGTTCACAATAAAGTTAGCACTTTTGAAGACCATCTCCTGAAGAAAAATTAGAGACACGATTATTTCGCGTATTCATCTGGTAAGCAGCCTAGACTTCTCAGCCCTACGTGAACTGGGCATTGTCAATTGTTCATTGGCTTCTTACCGTTTATGCAGGTACCACGATGTTTCACCACGAGTTATTTCCTTATTTATTACTGGTTTGCAGTCGTCAAATGTGCATCAAAACAACTGTTATCCAATCACAGCGATGACACAGTAGTATACGTTGTTGAAGTTCAACCTGACGTAGAATTAATACTCGAAGTAATCGTGCCTCTAAGAATAATAATTAAAAAGTGTTAATTACTGTGAACTTTAATGCAAACTGTAAAGTACGGTACATTCGACACACTTCAGCTGTTACGTAGACTGCTTTGTTGAAACTAAAAAGTAGTAGGAAACTTACTTTTCAAAAAAGTCACCAGGGGTTTCAAGAATACTCTCTTTATCCCGAACACACATAGCTCCGTGTTTTCCAAAAGGGTTCAAATTTAAAAGAAGATTTTTATTCTTGAATAGCGTACACCCCGACGAGCTAGAATCAATATAGCGGGAAACTAAACAGCCAATGAAATGCAAGCCGCTTCTGACGTCGACACGATGTAGACAGTCGCATGTTCAACAATTCTCGGTTATAATATGTGTATGTTACTTATCGTGTCGTGCTGATGCACGGTAAACACAGTGCACAGTCTTGTTATGTCAATAACAGGTTAATTTTATCCTAATGTGGCGCATTTGTACATTAACTAGGAAACTTATTTGCATCATATGAATACACTTAGGATAAAACTGGAAAGTATTATTTATACGCCAAGCTAATTATAAAATTGTTATGGTTTCCTTCAAAATAGTTTAAAACTGCATGATTACGTTGTTCCTTTAGAGAAAGTACCGACCTGATTTAAAAAAATATACATTTATTAGCATTCATTTGTGTATATGACATAATTTCCACAAATTAATTACTAGGTCACCACTTAAAGTAAAAAAAAATCTACGACACTACTGCGCGCAAATTCAGTGTCCCTAGTGCATATATGGAATTATTTTTGATGCACGTGCTAGATACGTCCATGTTGTTTTTTGTTATTTCTGCTAGTGGGTAAATATTACTCGTAAACATCTCTTGATTGGCACTATCAAAGATGGGACCACTGGCACTGGAAGAAAGGAAGAGGGCAAGGAACCTGCCATGGTCTCCAGTAGGCCCTACGCAACTATCCTAGAATTCGCTTTAAATGATTTTTAGGATAACCGTGAAAACCGAAATCAAAATCGCCAGAGCGGGAATCGAACTAGTGTCTCATGGCCGATTCCCCTCGCAATTCCTGCCTTTGTGAGACGTGTAAACAATCTCTAGTGACCTCATTGTCGACGAGACGGAATGCTCACTTAAGTACACGAAATATTATTCAACTTCAAATGCTACAGTCCTACAAATATACAAACAATTAACGTCTAAGCGTCTATGAAATAATTTTCATACGTTAAATAAATTGATAATGATGGTTTTTCAGCCCGGAGGTTAGGATTAACCACACGGGTAATTACTGAGGCGTGACTAGGCGAGGATTATACCAGACGTGGATCCAGCTCTCCCGGTCCTAGAAAAAAAGGGAGGGGGAGGATTCCCTTGAAATGTAGAAATATACACCCCTCCCCAAGAAGAAGAAAAACCGGTACTACTCCTCCGGAAAAATGTGAATTTAAGGTACAAAATGTTGCTGTTTAAGGAGTTTCCGAAGCAAAATTGGAACGTACGGCTTTAAAATGTTTAATATATTAAGGGTAAATTATGTTTTTTTAATTAAGAACCTTTGTGCTGATATAAAATAATTATATACATTCTTAAACATCGAATTACAAGTGTCACTTGAATCTCTCACAACAATTTTAATGAATAACAAACTAAGTAGCGCTTTATATTTTGGAATCAAGAAACTATAACGCTTTATTCAAATTACAGAAAAATTATTTTAATACATTTTTTTATAAATTACTATTCTAATTATTGTTGCAACAGAAAATCATGTAAACATGATTGTGTTGTAAATGTTGTGTTGTATTTTATAAAGCTTTAGGAATAATGTGAGGTAAAATTATAAGGTGTAAATTACTTGGCATTCATTTGGTGTTTTCTTGGAGCAGTCTCTAAAGGAGCCATTGCCCCTAGATTCCTTCCCGGACCCATCCATGGTTGAAACTGCGGTGATTAGTCATTGTCTTCCAGAGGAGCGGGATGGGGTCACCACACAATCCCCAGTCACAGGCTAAATAGTATTACAGATGTGAAAAAGCGTGACGGCTCTTTTGATATGGGCAAACTTGGCCGCTCATAGCCTGCCCGAGGCTGTTGATACCAGTCCCATGTCTGTTTGGTTCCCTACATGTTACAGTAAGTTTAGTATTGGCCCGGTATTTCACTTTTGTATTCCTAAATATTCTGTGCCTCAGTCCTGGACCCGTGGAGCAAAGTGGTAAAAAAGGAAAAATAAAAAAAGTGTGGTACAGATGTTAATGTAAAAAAAACAGATCTGGAATCCATTTTCTCCGGTGAGTATTGTTAAACTTTTGTGGGATTGTGTGTCATACTAATGACACAGCACTGCGAAAATAAAAAGCGTTTTGTGAATACCGTCTTTAAGATCATGGAAACCCTCACATCCTCTTGCCTTGGCCAGCTGTGAAGTTTCTTGCAGCATCGTAGTGCCATATAGAGTGGTGTTACTTAGTTGAGTCTATCACATATGCGTTGCAAATGAAGGCTTATACTGTATACTGGGAGGCTTGGCTTCTCATCAATACTTCGTGGGTGTGAATTAGCTGCCACAAATAACTAAGAACATGCAAACTTTGCTTTATTGTTTAGCAGAGGCGTGAGTCTAAGTTTACACGAACACTCACTTGATTTTGTCATTTGATAGCGTATTGTAGGGAGTGTCTTTCAATACCGTTGACCCTGCACACTATAAACTTATATCAGAGATACGTGCTCTATTTTAAAAGCTAAAACGAGAGTAGATATCAAAAATCTGTCTGGCAGATATGTTTAAAATGGTTTTTAACATTTAGATACATTTTTCAAAGCTAGAAATTATGCTGTTTCAGCCATAAAGTCAATTAACCAGAATTTTGTTAATTGCATAATTAGTTAAAACCATAGTGTTTACATGGAGAAGATTATTTAAACAAAACACCAGACAGATTTTTGATGTTTGCTATCGTTTAGGCGTAAAAAGTTAATATCTCTAAACAAGTTGAAACTAAAAAGGGCGACCATAAGAGAAGTCCTTCGCGGTGTCAAATTTCCACCTTTGACGCGTGGGAACAGCGTAGCGATAAGAGCCAGTGTCCCACGCTTGACAAGAAGCATATCGCCTCTATTCGCAGCGCGCCAAACTGGCGTGCAAAGTTTCCGTTGCAGTCTTTTTACTATGGGACTTTAAGCGATGACCTCAATATTTTATTTTTGAATAGTTTGGAGTAAAGACCAACGCATGCCTCTCGTTTTGTACTTTACGAATTCAAGTAATAGGCTATCTTCGGAGTTACAACTGTCTAAAAAACCCGTTTTTAGCCATTTTGAGAGGCCCGAATATCATGTTTCTAATAAGCGTGCTGAATCTTTGAAAAAATAGAAGCATGGTTTCAAGTGTGTGTTCTTTTCGTAGGTAAACATAATATGAATAACTTGAGTAGTTTCGCGTAAAAATGTATGCGCGTGACACGCTGCAACGCCGTCCATGCGCCAGTCGAGGATTCCTCTTAAGCTGCAGTCATTTCGGTAAAAAATAAATTAATACATAATAAAAAAAACATTGGAGTAGTATGTGAAATGGTTTCTCAGACTCAACGCCAACAATTTAAATACGGGGTTCAGTCCACTTTTTTTCTGTGAATTTTACTGGTCTGGTAATTTATCATTGAATATTTCGGGTTCTTCTGCGAATAACAGTACATTAACATTTCATTGAGTGCAACCTGTGATTTGAATTTAGAACACACTAGCCTACAAGTATTATAAATGTAATCCAATTTCCGTAAAATAGGTTCTTTTTCAATCCGAAGCTGAAATTCACGTTTGTGATAAGGTGGTGTCATCTGTAACGTAAATTGTGTAGAAAAATGTTCTGTAACGTAAATTGTGTAGAAAAATTTAGGTAAAATTATTTTACAGATGAGAAAAGCACATCACTCTCATAATATAGAACTATATTCACTAGTTGTTAAGGCCGTGTAACCAACTCTCCAGTGATGCAACTTCACGATGGGCGAGGAAAATGTCTTATCACTTGGTTCGCCGGAAGCTCGCCTTCCCGGATGTTGCACTCATCGTCAGACAACGTTAACTCCGCAAAGAAATCTCGACTCCTATCGGCTAAGCCCGGTTCGTCAACAGCTTTCTCAAACCACGTGCAATTCCAGGAAAACGTTTATGTGGCAACATTATTGCCGGCAGATATTGTCAACATACACTGCTTAAAGCGAATATAAAGGTTCGATGTCAAGCGGGCGACTGGAATACTCAAAACTACTCATAAAAATTCGATAAGAATTATTTGCCGAGTAGATATTTCACCAGAGGACGTTTATTTATGTAGCATTATGCAGTAGTACGCTTTACTTTCGAGTAAAAATTTAAAACTTGTTTTTTTTAAAACATAAGGGTTTGAAACCACAATAATCTACAATAATGGAAAATTGTAATTTTCATAATATATTTTGTACAATAATATCCAGGACTTTATAATAACTGAATTCCGATAGAATTTCAGAAATTATGTTATCACAGAGTCCAAGATATTATCATATTAAAAATTATAAAAATTAAAATTTTCCAATTTAGAAGATTTTATGATTTCAAGCCCTTATTTTTCTAAAAACAGCTTTAAATATTTTACTCGAAAGTAAAGCGTACTGCCGCATAGTGTTATATAAGTAAACGTTCGCTGGTAAAATATCTGCTTGGCAAAAAAAAAAGTCTCCTAGAATTTTGATGCGTAGTTAAGATTTTATTGCCGATTGAGTATTCCAGTCGTTCGCTCGACATTCTACCTTTCCGTTCAATCGTAATATAGGATTTTTTTTTTTTTTACTTCTGAGAAGAAAAATATGAAAATTTTGAAATTTGCAGTGTTATGTTAACCTGATGCTACAATACACTCATGACAACTTAACAGATTGAAGCTATTATAGGGCCGTAATTAATCAAGCAAATTATGAAAATAAAAAAAAATGTTTTGATAACGGCTTAAATATACGTTAATTGTTCAATTGTTATGTCTGTACAGTAGCGCAAGGTGGGCCTAAATATAATTACTATAGTAATTGAATACAATATTGGTCAATATCTCACAGTTCTTTTCAGAATTTCAAAAAAAGCAAAATTCTAAGTAATATATTACAGAGAGTGAAGAAGAGTCTTGAGAGAATTTCTGGAGGTGAATACTGCTTAACGGGCTTCCCTAGATAGGCTGCGTTTGTGTGTTAGTGGCAGAGGTGGTAAGGTTGCTGTTGACCGACGTATGTAATGTATTATCGCCTCTCCGTGCAAGCCACTCAGATGGCGTGCAGTGCTTCACTATTATACTTATTTCTATGGAACTTTAAGCGGCGACCACATTATTTTATTTATGGGTAACATAGTTAAAAGCCTGGCGTATGTTTCTATAGTTGTGTTTTTCGAATCCGGTTGTTATTTTTACAGATACGGCAGTCTGTAAAACCAAGTTTTGGAAATTTTGAGGGGCCCGAAAATTATGTTTTAAATTAATGTTTCGAATTTTTGAAACTGTAGCAACATAGTATGCAGTGTGCGATCTTTCCGTAGATATATACACATATAATGCGCCTTTAGTAGTTTCGCCAGGAAAAAATCGCAACTCGCTGCAACGCATTTCAAGCGCAGGTAGGGAGGCTACTTAAGGCCTTGTTACGGAGTTTTTGCAGTGATTTCGAAAATATTTTTTTTTTATTGCTACCTAATAGGCCAACTCATATAAAAATTTCGCTGCACATTTTTGACACTTATATGCTATAACTTGTAGCTGATTTTTTTTTGTAGAACTATACTGGACGGTTTTTTAGATTTCATTACCCAAAGTACCACGTTTTTCGTCGTGAAAATAAGCAAAAATTAAGGGAATTATTTTTTTGCTAGCGAATGGTACATTATTTTAAAAAACGCGTCCACAGTATTTTGCATCGTGTGATTGCACATTGACTCAAATTTTTTCAAAACTTTTGGTTAAAAAATATTTGAGTTATTGGCACCAGTCTGAAAAAAAAAACAAACTCGGAAACAAGCCCTTAAAGGTGATGATGCAATTAGTTAGCAAATGAGGGTCGCCTTTAATGCCCAGGTGCTCCAAGACTACAGACGAGCACGTTCTGTTCTGACATCACATAACACAAACAGCGGTGATATTTTTATTTTTCTAAAATGTACCTTACATGTCTAGCTATTATTGTAGCTGTGTATTTTCATAATATTCTCAGAAGAATTGTACAAAAATTAATACGAAATTGTCGATTTTTCTGAATTCGTTATTAAAAATAAATTGTACTTTAGACATAAGATAATATAAGCCATACGAACATAAATGAACGTTTAGTATAATCCAAGTGAATGTTATTTAAGTTATTTTTATTACTTTAACAGAAATTAAAGCACGCCTAAATGTTAATTTGAAGATTTCACCGAGCTAAATGAACTCGCTTGGCTCTTTTCAGACATATTCATATATGAACTTAATAATTTTTAAATTTAAATTATTTTTCTATAGATTTAACTTATTACTTTGTTTTCGCTGCAAACATCAAGCCATTGTCTTCTGTTTATGTATGCTGTTTATTAATTTATGTATATATCACGCACACATACTTAAAAGGGAGCAGATTTTCGTAAAGCCGTCGTATAGAAGTGTTTAAAATTCTTTTTAATACGTAGCATGATTTTTCCTGTACTTAAATAAATTTTCCTTCATGTCGATAACTAACCAAAATGGTATCGTTGTTTGTTTTGAAAACATTAATCTACGTAGTAAAACCACATTTTAAATACTTATATTTGTTGGATCTAGATGTTTGCTTCCTTTTAGAATCTGACCTTAACATGACCAACAACAGCATATTATAGGAACTAGCGTAACATTAGGTACATCAGCTATTGTAGGTACATCAGTTATTGTAGCAACATTTTTGTATTCATCTACATGTCATAGTAGAATGTTCTGTTCGCAAATATACAAGTTTATTGTTCACGCCGTGTTTACAGGTAATTCCTATATTTTCATGATAGCGTTACACTTATTTGTTTATCTCGTTGTGTGCTATTAAAACAATATTTTGTATATGCATCTACGGAATAAATTACAACATAGATATATAAAAGAACTTTATTATTTTATGTGATTGCTGCATTGACAAATACAATATCAGAAACCTAGTGTGATTGGACAGCAGCTGACGCGGCACGCCCAAGAGGACGGTTGGCCAATAGTAAACATTCAGTGCTGGACATGCGGAGACCCGTATGTCGTAACGTAGTGCTGACTGATAGGATCAGTAACCAATGAAATAAGTGTTTAGGTCGAATGTATCTCGGATTATTTGGGGTCTGTAAGCTTTAGACTGTCTCCAACTGGTTTCGCACATTAACCGTCAAGGGAACTTCACTTCTGCTTATCGTCGGAGAGAATATTATTTTGGAAACGATTTCAAACGTCGTTTATCGCGAATATTCTTCCGGGCGAGTGGACGTCCTTGACGAGCAGCTCGTACCTGACGACGCCGTCGCGCGCAAAGTTCCCCAGGAAGGCAGTGTCGATGCACACGCAGGCCCGCTCCCGCAGCAGCTCGTCGAAGGTCACAGTGTCCTCTCTGACGGGGAAGCTAAAGGTCGCCGTCGGTCCAGGGTCGGCCCCCACGCCAAGCCGCACCTCGTAGGCGAACCCTCGACAGCGGTCGACGGGCCCGAGCAGCTGCACGGCGAAGCCAGACAGGTCGCGGCAGACGTCCCTGGTGGCGACGAAGATCTCGCCGTGCGCGTCCAGCAGCTCGCGGGAGCTGGAGACCTCCCCGGGCCTCAAAGTCGAGGTGAGGCTGGTGCCCTCGAGGAGGTGCCTCGGGTGACTCCTCGCCGCGTGGCGACGCACCTCGGACCTCGGGCCGCGCCAAGGGCAGCCGATGACGACGACGGGGCAGGCGTAGTCGCGGAGCGGACATACCGCCGCGTGGTCGGCCACCTCCCGCCCTACGGCGCGGACGTCGCAGCCGTGGTTGGGGCAAGGCACGTGCACCATCTCGTGGTAGACGGCCTCTAGGAGGAAGTCTCGGGTGCTGGTGAGGCGGCGGTAGCAGAGCGGACAGTTGGCTGCCATGGCGCGGCACGGCGCGCAGATACTGTGTCCGCCCACACACAGCTCTATGGGCGGCGACATTCCTTCCTCGCACACCGGGCAATCCAGTAGTCGTAGTATCTGACAGTCCAGGTAGTCCTCCTCCCTGCAACACCATCCCACCTCAAGTCAGCGCAAGGGAGAGAGAAATATAAAAGGAATAAGAAACTAACACACTGAAAAAACCTTCCTATAATGTTTAGGTAGTAATTAACTTAAACAGAGTGTAGGACAGTTACCATACTTCCGTCTTTTAACTATGCAAACTTCTATAGTTGTTACAATACAAGTCTAGTGACTTCAGTACATAGTTGACTATTAAAAAAAAGTTTAGGAACGGTACCATAGAAAACTGGGAAACAATTCTACCATGCCTACTTTCTTAGCGCTCCTAAACGCACGTGTGAATTTACAAACTATTTTTTTAGAGTATGCTGCCCAGGCCCGTTGCCAAAGGGGCCCAGGTCGGGAATGTCTCAACCTGGGTTAATTTTTGCACGACCTATAACTGTACGTTTATTGATACACACCTGAAAAAAATATTTGAAACACCATCAGACCTAGCCCACCCGGGTATAGGCGGATCAGTTTAAAGAGAGCACTTCCCAGCACTTTTGATAATGCAAGACGTGTATTTACTGGAGCTATAGAAGTAAAATTTTGAGGGCTGTGAAACGTTTACACAGTTTTTTTTAATCTACATGGAACTTTTCATATTTAAAATAGTAAAGATAGAAGCGTAATGGCTCACAGAAAATTGTAAGCAGTGCTCAGTTTATCCTGGACATCCTGTGATGGTTCGCCCCACTTGAAATTCATTTCTAGTTACGAGCCTGGTGCTTCCTAATACAGAGTCCTGGCGGGAGTAAGGATTGGTCAGGTAAGGTAATTTGTGTTATACTCCGGGGCGGATCCAGCTCTATGTTCTGAGAAGGGCACATTACTTATAAGGTAGCTATGCTCATACTCCGAGTCAATGAAGGAGGGTCCGGTGGCTATCCCCTGGAAAGAAATTTAATTTAAAGATGCAAAATGGTGCTATTTATGGCATTTCCTAAACAAAAATTGAATGAACCACTTTAAAAAGGTAAATATTTAAAAGAATAATGTATACAAAAATGTATAAAAGAAGGGTGGCGTGCTCCCTGCCCGTCCCTGCACTGTAAAAAAATTAAGTTGAGGTAAATTTACTCTACATGTAATGAAAGCTCATTACCTCTTCTAGTGAGGGGAAAATACTCAACACATGTCAAGGAAAGTTACTCAACTGGTAATGTAATTTTTCATTACATATTGGCACGGCCTCTAGGACAATTTGACATAACGCGCGAGCGAAACTTCCGAATGGTTTGTGTGGCGAATACACTACCTTGCGGAAATTTACACATATATTCGGAAATCAGATTTCACTCTCAAGCTTGGAGAATATTACCGTACATATGATGAGTAACATTACTAACTTATTTTACAGCGTGGATAAGCCCTTGTTTATTCTTCTCGTCGACAGCGAGGTCGTTAGAAACTATTACAAACAACTTTTACGCAAGGACAGGAGTTGGGAGAGGATTCAGTCACGGCCTTTTTGAAGAAACCATTCCAACATTAGACTTGAGCGATTTCGGGAAACCATGGAAAACCGAAATCAGGATAGCCGGAGCCGGGTATCGAACCCGGGTCCTCCAACAAGTTGTCGTTTCGCCACCTTGCTCGGTAGTATGTATAGATACACGTTATACTTAGAGACATGCAAAATTCGCGTTATTTTCTGACAGCTGACTAGACTCCAAGTGACTATAGGCTCGTTCGACGTCTTCCGCTGGCCGATATTGTCGTGACTTGCCGCGTAGAATGCTTACACTGTGGAGAGGCCAATCTCTGTAAAGACTTAACACACGTAAATGACAACACGTAAGTTCCTGGCCAATTGAATCGCAGACTATGCTCTGTTATGTATAGGAAAGTGAAGTTTAGTATGCTACCAAATGATAACGCGAATTTTGCATGTCTCTAGTTATACTATATGTCGCTCAGTGACTATCGAACCTACATATCGTTACATTAATAGCAAAACCTCGTAACTCCATTTCGCATACATTCAGAAGAAATGGAGAGAACTATTTTATTTCCCTCACACTGAGAAAAAAATACATAATTTTGTACATTATCATAAATGAAATTTTTATATCTACTTTTAACAATATTTCTTTGTTAATACCTTATTATGACGGTTTAAAAGGGTTCGAATGTCCAATCTTCATAATATGGAGTTACGAGCTTTTACTGTTAACGTAACGATATATAACTTACATTTTCCTTCCACTTCTGCGAGGCCCACATTGCTACAGGATCTTTAATGATGGTTTTTCAATATCCGGAATGTTATGAAAAAAAATAGTATTGTAACTATCAAAAAACTGTCGAAAACGTCTACTCATAAATTGTCTTCCTAACACTTTTTCCCCCCGCAGCAATATTCTTCTCTCAGCAATGCAGTATATTGCTTTTGTCCGATAGAGATTTCATTAAAATTGATGGAGCATCGCCGAACAGAAATATACAAGAACGAAATAGTAAGGGAGAGTAATAGAGAGATGCATAGCAAGCGAATAATTGAGATATTAAGAAAGGTTATTAGAATAAGAGAGGGTAACAGAGAGGGAACGCAAGAGAGAATTTTTTATATATATATATATATATATATATATATATATATATATATATATATATATATATATATATATATATATATATATAGAAAGAGAGAGACAGAGAGAGTAATGGAAAGAATTATGAGAGAGTGTGAGTGATAGAGATAGAAAGATAAAGTGTGAGACAGAGTATGGTAGAGAGGGTGAGAGAGATTCGCAGGGAAAGAGTACGAGAGAGAGAGAATGAGGAAAAGAGAGAGCTATATGGATACAAGAAATTTTAGCAAGTTTAATGACACGCCGGCTACAGTAGCAAATTTTTTGTAAATTTGTGGGCATTTTTAAGAAGACATATACTTTACGAGAATGGTTTTCGCAGTTTGAGTGAACGAAAGAAAAGTTGCGAATTTCTTTTTTAACGTGTTTGAAACCCTACTTTTCGATGTGTCAGCTATATTTACACTTTGTTAATTGTTGTCTTTACAATATTTTAGCAAAGTATGAACAGACACCTAGGTACAACTGTGAACTAGGAGCATATGTAATTTTAAGAAGATTTTTTTGATAACCTTTTAACTCTACTGTCCGTAATATTAGGGAGTATTTTTTTGACAGTATGTTGCATATTCTCGAGGCTTAACTGTTTTTCTAGATGCTACTCCTGTGATTAGCCATTCACCCCGGCTCAGTCCTTGTTTACTTATAGACGTGTTATTGGTTCGAATTTCTCCAGTGCATGTCTGCATAAAATTTTTATTCTATTTCAATATCATTGTGATTTTACATGCGTTTAGAATATGGTTTTCCCTAAAGTGAATTCGTACATTTATCAAGTATATAGCAGAAAATGTTAATATTAGGTGTCAGTAGTTCAAATGTTTGTCTTACACTATTGGAAGGCGATTACTTAACACTGTTGAACTATATGCTGATGAATAACACAGGTTTAGTATCCGCAGAGACCTGAAAATTACGCATTATTTTCTAGCTGCATACTTAGGCCGTGTTTCAATTCACCCAAATAGTGCTCTTTCGTGTTCTTGCTCACCCAATTACTTCCAACTACGCCAGGAAGAACACTCTCTGCCTGTCTCAAATGTTCGCCGAGAGTACGTAGTACGGAAAAGCGAGAGAACGAAGATGCATACACGCCCTCGCTCTCTCGTGCTCTCTGGCGTACGCCATCTTGATTACAGCTATGGTTTGAGGTTGCTAAAGTAACGTGCGTCATCAGAGGCGCCGGAACGATTTTGATTCAGGGGGGTGCAAACAGTGACGATCAAGTATTGTAAGGAAAATAAGGGGAGGGGTGGACTGTGCGTTTAAAAGTGTGTATGCATACACTTCAAGCCAAACGTGGGGGGTCTGGGGGTCCTCTCTCGGGAAAATAGTTGATTTTAGAGATGCAATGGTGCTTTTTAAGGAGTCTAAGGAGTTTTCAGACAAAATATTTGAATTACATACGTAAGAAAGTTGTATATATTTTTAAATAAACAATGTTTTAAAAAGTGAATTGTGCTAATGAAAAATTAACAAAAATGAATTTCAAACATAATAATTAATCGTATGTTGAGCAGCGACTAAATGATGTGGTGGGTGAAACAAACGTATATGTTATGGAAGATAAGACGCACCGGTAAGTCTTCTGTATTTGAGATAGAATGAATAAATTATATTACATGTAAAATAAGAAGATTAATAGATAAACATGAAAATACAAAATATTCCAGTTGCCCTCCTCTGCCCGCCCCCCTGACTTCTGTCAGGGGGGTACAATATACCCATGTACCTCTTAGTTCCGGCACCCCTGTGCGTCATGTATTGCAAATAGTTGAATATCTATACATAAATAAGAATTTACAGTGAACAGTTACTTACGGCGAGAAATTAAGTCAAATTTTCGGCCCTAATATGCGTTTAAATACACAAAACAAAATGTTTTGTCATTGCATACGAACATCTGTTTTGTACTTGAGATACAATGCCGGTAAGTTAAAAAATTACTTGAATTGCCCACAAATATATTTAATGTGTTTATGACTTGTATTAGTAAAATTTACGTACTTGTAACCCTAGCATCGTTTGTTTACAAATACGAGAGGGCATCGTCACAATTGGAGAGAGCGAGAGTGCCAGAGAGCAAACGAAAGCTCTCTCTCTCTCTCTCTCTCTTTTGTTGTTATGCGAAAGAGTACGCTCTCAACAGATTACTTTTTAAATTGAGATACGGCCTTAGAGTGCAAGCTGTTGTTCTCTCTCTCTCCCTCTCTCTCTCTCTCTCTCTCTCTCTCTCTCTCTCGACGTCTTCCATTAGTAGGGACGGGAATTTTTGGTGAAAAGAATTTGGCCCCATTTTGTTTCAGTGCCTTACGTGCAAACCTGCAGCTCAACTTCATGGCTATTGACAGACTGTATTTGTGCAGAGTTATTATTCATTTGACTGTGCCAATCACTACATGGATAACTGCGACACAATACGTCTGTGATTTGCGGATTTAACCTCCACACGCTGGGTGTTCCGGCTTCCAATCACTGACTAAAAGCAGAGATACAGGTGCGCACGTAAGGCACTGAAACAAAGTGCTGCAAAAATCTTTTCGCGAAATTTCCTATCTCTATTCATTAGCATACAATATCGTGTCTTGCAACGAGAAACGCTGTAATAGTATTACAGTCTATTTTATGTTAATTATTTATTTTATAATTTCAATGGACACTTCAAGGTAATATTTGTGTGTGTTAACTTTAATTGATAGTAATTAAGAGATGTATTTTCATGTTTATTAATTTAAACCCCAACCTGATTGAAACAATTATTTATTTTAATTTAAATAGGAATTTTATATGACAGGAAATCTCTCACAATATTTTATGTACATTATAATTTAATTAGTCATGGTTTTTACTGAATTCTAGTTCATGTATGGTCATAGGAGATGATTGATTCCTCCTTGCTTAAGTAAGTTTATATCTCCGAGCCTGAGATGCATTGAGCTAGTGCTTTAGCAATTTATCCTTCTTGCTCCCTGAACCTTCGTACTTGTAGGTACCATAGCAGATCCTACGATGGCCTGGATTTTTATATCTGCCGCCATCGTAACCGTTAGGGCACTACAGGGACAGTGCTTTAGGTCAGCATAAAATCAGTATTTTAAGCCATCTTAAGAAGAGGCATTAATTGAATTTTTCATCATATTTGGTATCATTACTGAGCATCAAACCAGCCTGAGAACAAACTGTAAGTTGAACCATTTAAATTGACTTTGTACCAGCCTATTTGCTTTAAATGCCTTTGTCTATCTTTTGAGAACTGTATAATTTTATTGGTGTTAACATGTCTGAAATTTTGAGTAACCAGGGAATGATCGAAATTGACTGTAATAATTTTGAAGTTTAGGCCTATTTAAAATGGAAATCTTATTACTACCATACCCAGAGGTTTGGGAGAAAGTTCTCTTATGCCTCTGCGACTGAGTTCGCTAGTCGCTCAAACTATTAACTTCATGAGCAATCATTATTTTTTTGTAACTACAATAACTTCAAATTCCAGAAAACATTCAAATGATGTTGAACTATGTGTGTACCCATAAAGTGAGAGATCTTAGCTATTTTATTTCTAACTTAATTGAAAAGCATCGCATAAGTAGTGAGACAAATGGTCTTGTCTCAGGGTTGTGTACCGTGTTGCGTTGGCAACCCTGGCCCCCAGAAATTTACTAAACGAGTCTGTGTGTATGTGTTCAATATTTACCGTTAATATTCCAAAGGGCACATTTGCATAGTATTTGTATAATACGTGGGAACGGTATTGCATGTAAAATAGGGTTAGTTAATTATGGTAAGAGGTTTTATAGTTTACTCTCGGCAAGAGCTACAAGAAACAAGAATTACGGTAAACACTTTGCACGTCAATATCGACAGCAACGTAACTTTTGCGGCATCGCTTGCCAGGAAAATGGGACTGATACTCATCGCGGCCACTCCAACATGCAAATACGTTGACTGGACGAGCTTCAGTTAATAAGGTATGCGTCTGTCACTATACATAAGCCAATTTACCGGGCTGGACTTTGCGTGTTGTCAAGAACGTAATAGCACCTGAATATTAATGACACTCTGAAGTTAATAGAACTGGTAGCTTCGATTATTTGTGTGCATGGACTGACATTGACTATTCTCTTCACTATTCACCTCTTTAATTATTGCACCGGTGCTTAACCAGTGTGAATAGTATTGAGAGATTGTGTAATTTAAATGTAAATTAGTTTGTTATATTAGAGCATTTTAATATAATGTTTTTCTTCTACTATTTTTTAAAGCTCAGAAACAGTAATTAGTTTAAATGGCCCTTTCGGCGATGTGCCCTTTAACATTAAAGTTTGTGTTGACTTGTGTAATAATAACTCAAGGGTGAGGCAAGTGTGGTCACATACCCACGTAAGATACATGTCGTCACTGCAGTAAATTTGATTTTCATGGTAATAAACCTAACTTGTTTCAAACTTGCAGTATGAGGAATTTCATTTGCAATATACAAATAATTTTCTAAGGTGGTTAAAACCGCAACCCTACTTTCCACTAATATCGGTCTTTACTATCACACAGCAGTAGAGCAGCACAACCCTTCTGGCCAATAGTTGAAATTTCCATAGTAGATTGTCCAATAGCAAGTAAGGCAGTCAGATACGTAACTGATATCACATAAGAGCCGGTCACCAATGACATTACAGATTGTGTTCAAGGATTCACAGGTCTATGAACTAGTTTCTTCCCAAATAACAACGGGATTTTTGCATGTCTTTTAGTATCGGTTATCAGAGCTTTCATTGGCCCGAATTTCTTCTTTGTTTATTTGTTTTCTCACAAACGCAAACAAGAACTCTACCATCCCACGATTGTGTTCGTACTAGGTCGTGGAACGCATCGGGGGTGAGTGTGAGTGAGATATTCAAAAAGAAAGAACGATATAATAGAAAAACTGTTCTAAATTAAAATCTATCAATTGCAAGTAGACAAAATGTTATAGTCTTGTGAGATACAACTGTCTACAAGATTATGAGAAAACACATTTAGCCAGAGAAGAAATCCGAGTACGAACTACAATAAAACATAGCAAACAGCCAACTTTCCCGCGTAAAATCACTCTACAGTAATCAGGAATCACTGCAGACATGGCTATTATGAGGTGTATTTGATCTCCAGGCTAGATTTCACAGGTCTGTGCGCAGAGAATCTCACGTTATTTCGTTGCAGAATAACTAACATGACTGAGAAGATAACCTTAAAACCAAAACAATCACAAACCAACGACTAAGTGTCAAGTGAACTAATTATATCATACAGTCTGCATCTCGATTAAGGACGGGGGCATAAGACAGGCCCCTTAACTTCGTGAAGTGTTCTGTAGTCCCCTGTAATGAATATTTTTTCGTTTAGACAAAGTTTCGCGTATTGTCAGTGTTTATTATTTTGAATGAGATATTTTTATGATCTTTGCTGTTCTTTTTATTATTTACGTATCATATTATGCGATGTAAATTTCTGGCTAAAGTTACAATAATTTGAACTTAAGGGTTTTTTTTAATTTGCGGAGACAAATTTTTCCTAATGGTTTCAATTTTATAGCTCATATGAAATAAACAAAAGGCCTTTTTTTCCTGAAATAACAAAGTTTCTGTTTTTCATTAATGGTGGGTTAATTGTTGAACTATTGTGTAAATATGTTTTATAAGGTGGTAGTAGACAGAATAAAGAATGTACTTAACCAGAGTTCAGGACGTCGGAATATCAGCGTCAATAATTGTTCAATTTTCAAATTGGTATGAGTAAACAAATATTCTGTTCTTTATATTTAATCATTTTTCCTTAAGCTGACTTTAGAGTCGTTTCATAATAAGGGCCTAATTACATAACGGTGCAGGAAATAAGATCCACATACAGGTATTTTTTTACTTTACCTTTACGTCAATTCTATCTCACTACAGTTATTCGTCACTTTAATTAAGTACAGCAGATCACAATAATCATATTTCGTTTGAACAATTTTCGCTACCATCATTACCTGCAGTATAAGCATGGTATAAGTGCTGTTCGGTTTGAAAGAGTGCAATATTCTTCCTCCCCCCCCCCTTTACCTCATATACGCTTGAAGGAAACGTTATTAAACTTAAAAAATTTAACTTATTAAGTCAATATGATAACAAAACTAAGGAAATGTATGCTATGTTTGTTAACAGTTTCGCTACGTTTAAATTCCATGTATTACACAGGTATCAACATGACATTAAAAATGCATTAATTTTTCAACAACGCAATAATTCGGGGACGTTTTGAAACACCTAGTTAAATAGATAAACGACTAAAATAATAAAGTCATGACACCGCTACAAAGATAAACAATACGTATTTTATTTTCTGTTGCAAGAAGCAGCAATGAAACTGCAATGAGCTTGTCTTCCCAAGGACTACGACGACCGTGCGAGCTACGATGCTTCATCCCGACAAAATGTTCCCGCGTAAATATTTCAATCGTTCCGTCTCGCTGCTCGTTGCAGAACTCGTATACGTGTCTAACTGAAGGAAAGATGTATGAATTTAATGCCATATAGCGACGTGTGGCAAGATATTACTCCAACACTTGTGAGAGAGCTAGGGCAATGCATTTTAGTAATGCCCCGTTCTACTACGAAAAAAAGACGTAAACTTGTAAGCGAAAAGTAAGTTGATGTACACTGTGTGATTAGGATGCTAATGTTTCACCTGTTGAGGGATGGTTTTACAATGCTTGCATAATATTACTTCTCTGCTTTAAGAGTGTTATTTCATTTTTTAAAGTAATACAAGTTGTTTGTTGGAATAGCTTGCTATTAAGTCCATGAAGTTACACCAAAAGGCAAAATAAAATTACTGAATGAAAAGTAAAACTACTCGCTTTCATTAATATATAAGCCACTTATTCAGAAATTACTAGATAGTAATTGCATATCGTGTACTGCAGGATCCGTAGGCTGTGTAATATTATTAGGTATATGTTATCTCGTCAAAGTCGATATTTTACTGCTTTGTGTTTGTGGGGGAAAAACTCTCCAAGAAAAATAAATGATTACTTTACGCTGAAAACAAAACTGAGCCATTTTAGGATAATTTTGTGAAATAATAATAATAGTCATTAAATTACTTTTTTAAATTTCTCTTTATTAAAAAAAAACTCCATCTGTGTAATGACACTGATATCCTGAGGCATATAAGTGGTTTTACTTATCTGTGTATTTTTGTTTTCATTTTATAGCAAAGTTTTTACTGTTTAAGAACAAAAAACGTGTGCGATGTGAATTCGTGTGAGCATTGATGTGTAAAATTATTGACTTGCGGTCAAGTACATTTCTTTTAAAGCAATTTATGATACTTTTGCTGGAAAATTTATTCAAGACTAGACACACAAGGAACATTTTTAGAATAAGATTATTTAAAGCACAAAATTTCATCATTTTGGCTACTTAGCATTTAAAGAAAAATGTCATTATTTGAATAACTAGTTAAGATTTTATTTTGAAAATATATTTAACAAAATGTGTGAAGCGGTTATCCGATAACTGGCCCCTCTTTGGTTTAAAAAATAACTTGAAATCTTCAGAATTTGGGATAATGCGTAGTGTAGTGCTTGGTACAAATGTGAAGCCACGAAATGTTTCCTTGTAACAGCAAGTGTGCAGGATACTCACATGACGGGAGGTTCCACGATGCGCCGTCTGTACAGCGACTGCTGCCAACACTCCGGGTGTCTCCCTCATAACATTCTGCCCCCCCCCCCTTCTCTTTGTGTGGTCCTAGCCCAGCGCTATCGCTATCGCTCCAGGAAACACTTCCTCAGACCAGCTGGGCGGTTATACCCACACGCCTTAGGCAGCGATACACTTCGTTGTGGTAGATGTTGAAGGTTTGTTGCAGTGCGACTTTGTAAGAATGCACATGTTTGTGGATATACTCCCGCAATAGAGACCTGTGCTATATGATGACCTCGCAGAAGATGTTATTTTTCAACGATTCTTGTAATGGGTGCATGTTACAAACTAAACAAGTATTTTGAACATACGCCGTTCGAGCAACTTTGTAAGAATGCATTCGGCTCTCACCAAGGCGATCCGAGTTCGATATGCAGATGACTACGTGCAGTCAAAAATCTGCATTCAGGATACGGTAGCCCGCCCTCGGGTACCCTCCCCATACGCTATTTATTATTTATTTTGTAAGAATGCATAGGTCTGTGGACGTACTAACCGCAAAGAAAACCTGTGTATGTATGATAACCACGCAAAACATGCTTGGAAACAACAGCACACTCGAACTAACGGCAAAGAAAATACTGATGCAGAACCAACTACAAGGTCAGAATCCCGAAGGAATTCAACCTATTACTTTAATGAAATACGAACACTTAATTAACCTCGTACAGAGTAGCAACGAACGCTATAAAATTATAAATAACAATATATTGTACGTATGGCACATACCGATAAAACCGGCATAAAAATAAAACATTCAAATGCGAAAGTACGTCAGGAATTCACAAGTAAAATGGCGGACCGCACTCGACTTGGGGACAAGGATGTCTCAATAAACGAAACATTTCGACAGTAGAGAACTTAAAAATAACTCGAAAGGCAAAATAAGTCTTAAACCAGAAGTTATTATTATTTTTTTTTAATTCTTATATCTTGTTCCTTGCTAACACGTGGAAGGTTAATTAAGTATTCGTGTTCCATCTTTGCAACTGGCCGAATTCATTTGGAATTCTGATTATGTTGGTGGTTCTGAATTAGTTGTAACTTTGTCATGACTTCAGTTTACCTGTTGTTCCTATATGTCTCTGTCCCTGTTAACTTCATACGGTACGAGTATTTAATACCAAAAATATGTAAATAATTACGGTATCTACAGACACACATCTGTTTTCATTTATTAAATTATTTAAACACGAGCCAAATTCGTCACTACAGCCGTTTTGTATAACTTATCGTGTGTGGCGTAGTCTAAATATAACTAGACAACCACACTGATGTGAACAAACAATAATATATTATTAGGGCCACGATTTTGTCACGAAAAGATTTTTGCCCCACTTTGTTTCAGTGACTCTCGTGCACATCGGCAGTTCTGTTTCAAGGTTATTGGCAGCGTGTCTTTGTTCAGACACGTTTCTCATTTGACTGTACCAATCAGAATAAGATTATTGTGAGTCTGTACGTCAATAATTTGCCAAGGCCAGTGAGAGTAAAATCATCCAACCACAGACGATGTAGCAGAGCTGCAGGTGTGCACATGATGCATCGAAACCAAATGTTTCAAAAATCTTTTCGCCATAAAATCGCGGCTCTATATAATACTCGACCACAACAACTAGTCCCGCGGGAAAACTGCGAACTATCACCGTGTTTGTCCTTGACGACCGCGTACAATTGGTGTGGCGCATCACAGCATCGGCCATAATACTGTGGCACAGGCAGCTGGCTCGGTTTTCGCCGCGTTACGTTTCCACTGACCGTGTGCCATGAACTCATGTCAGGCGCAGTACATTTCCCCTCCCTGTGACGTGTCTACCTACTAACGCCACGCTTCATCCCCTCACGGAGGACTAGTTGTCGTAGTCAAGTAGTACATACAATTTTACGTACTAAATAAAAAATGAACAAAAGAGAAACAGTTTTGAAATTTTTATAGTTGAATATTCAGTGTAAAAGAGAAAACGTTTGAAAATAATGAGAAGAAAATGTATGTTGAAACTATCCTCTGTAATCTATATATATATATAAATGAAAGCTGACTGTTTGACTGACTGACTGACTGACTGACATATCAAACTGCAGCCCAAACCGCTGAACCTAGAATCGTGAAATTTTTTGTGGGGGTTCCCTTCAGGTCGTAGGCGAGCACTAAGAAGGGATTTTTCGAAATTCGACCTGTAAAGGGATGAAAAGGGGCGAAATGTGTTTCCGAAGAAACGTCGATAGAGCTCGAACCCGACGGCCTATCATCGTGATTTTTACTTTAATAGGAAACTCGTAAAAATGCATATTGGCCATTTTAAGGGTTTTTCGAAGTTCAACATTTAAGGGGCTGAAAAGACCTTAAATGTGTTTCCAATATACTATCGATATCTATCGAACCCTTCGGGATAGAGAGTTGATATTCACTTCAAAATATTGCTTACGTAAATACCCAAAAAGTAGTTTTAGGTTTTTTTGAAATTCGACCCCCAGACAGTAAAAAGGGGCAAAATGTGTTTTTAATGAATCTTCTTGATCTTTAAAACACAATTGGCTATCGCCGTTATTTTAACTTTAATTGGTTACTTTTACAAATGTCTATGACAGGACTCAAAAGACGTTTCGAAATTCGTTATTTAAAGGGGTGAAAATACGTGAAATGTGTTTTCGATTATCCTTCCATATCTATCGAATCAATCGAGATATCGAAGTACTCTTTGCTTTAAATTGGTGCTTTTGTAAATATCCCAAGTACCACTTAAAA
>PNEQ01127710.1:0-19442 GCA_003012365.1 Medauroidea extradentata
TTTACAAAACTTATTCAAAAGAACACTGCCGTAAATAATTTAGGTTTAAAACACAATATCATTTCTTGCTTGACTCATATAATGTTGTATGGGTGATTGAGTTAAATTATTATAATTGCCAATTATTGTCAAACCAACCTTTGCCTTTTCCTCACACATACAAAGTACACACAAAGAGCAAACATTGTTGCGAAAAACATTCGTAGCCGCTGCATCATAACATAGGACAGTTATTGATTGTCAATAGTAAATGGTAATTAAAGATTTTCGTGTTGGGGTAGTTACAATTATGTACTATAATTCCTACATAATGTGCCGATACATGTTTAGATTTCTAAGTTCACCTTGTTATTTTTTATTCAGCCTATATTTCAGCACACAATGTAACAGCTGTATTTTCATAAATATATAGGTTTTTTTTTTTACATCTTGAACTAGTGAGGTATTGTATTACACGTAACGCCTAAATACATATTTAAAATACATTTATGTTTGAAATTACAATGGTATCTGACTCACCTTTCTCAATCTTCTGTTGCACATCCATGTCATCCCAATTCTGAATTACACTCTTGCATACTTCTTCCCAAGATTTCACTTGCAAATTTCTGTCACTATATTCTTTTAACGCACAATTAAACAGTTCAGGTCTTTTCTGAACTTCAGAAATCAATATCTCTGTATCTACATCCATTGTTGTACAAAATGTGATACAGCGCGATGTGTTACCTACATGCGTTTCCTACTGACTGAGTGTTGCCGCTACAGTTTAGTCGCCCGTGTGAAGGAACAGGTATGAACCTGTGTGATCCATTCTCGGCGACAGTCGCGCTGCGTCTTTTTGACGCGACGACTGGCGACAAAAATGGAACCGGTTGCATCTTTTTTGTCGCGGCGACTACATTGTCGCTCGTCTGCAAGGTTATATTTACAATCACATGTTCCATTAAGAGCGACTATTTAGACGCTCAGACGCGGCGACAGAAAGTCACTCGTGTGCAAGCGCCCTAATACAAAGGTGTTGTCCAAAATACTGGTTGTTCCTTGATAAACAAAAAGAAAGCAATTATGTGACTGTTTTTCCACTAGTTCAACAATGCAATGTGGATTTAAATGTATAAAACACTTTCATTACTTTGACAATATTATATGACTATTTTTCCACTAGGTCAATAATGTGAATTAGATTAAAATTGATGAAACCCTAGGCTACTTCAACTATATTCAGGGGCATCATTTCAGGTTTTTCCAGGAGGGGGCAAGATTTTGTTTTCTGACGACAGTGACCTTGTTGCATCTTTTTTATTAATTAAGCATGTATAAATTAGATACTTTAATAATAAAACTTCAGTTTTATGTCCTTAAGTTAGCATTATTTACATTTAAAAATACAAAAAATATATTTATACACAAAAATTCCAAATCCAGGGGGGGGGGGGGGCATCAAGTATTATCTACCTCTGCCTTCTGTTGAAATATGAAAATTGTCAGTCTCCACCAGGAGCAATCCTCTTGCTTAAGGAGACATGTAATCATCTTTTTTTTTTACTCTAATACTGTATAATTTAGAATAATAATAAATAAAAAATAAATAAATAAAAAAACTTTGTACAATTTAAGATATAATTTAGAGACTTTTAAATGGGATAAAGTTTATAATTGTCATGATGTAAATAGGAAATTCAATATTTTTCACACAACCTTCTGTCAAATTTTTAAACATACAGTAATATGCCTTCTAAAATTATTGATTTGAAGAGGAGATAAAACATAATAAATTGATAACAAAAGGCATAAAAATTTCTTGGTAAAAAAATGCAATTGTATTTACTTCAGAGAGAATACAACTATCAAAATAAATGAGATTATTGCAAGAAAAATTGTAAAATATTTTAAAAAGTCATATTGAGCACTAAAGAAGGTATTTTAACAACTTGATATTGAATTTCACTTATAACATGAAAACATTCTGGAATAAAATTATAACACAAATGGCCAAATCAAAACAAAATGTGTCGGCTATACAGATAAACTATAAAAATCAATACCTTAAGTCCAGTGGAAATAGCAATTATACTTTTAAAAAATATTTATTAACCACTGCGAAGTCTCATTTGTATATTACTTTTAGATGTGACAGTCCTGTTGAACTCTTACAAATAGCTTTTCCAAATTTCAATAAAAGTTTAAGATTTAATATTGATTTAACTACTCCCACTGATATTTGCACAGTAGTGACTAAACTCCCATCTAAAAAATCTATAGGATTGGACAGTATAGATTGTGTTGTGTTAAATAATTGTGTTGATCTTATCTTAATTCCCTTATGTTATATAATAAATACTTCGTTTGTAACAGCAGTATTTCCAGACAAACTTAAATTTTCAGTTGTGAAACCATTATATTAAAAGGGTGATAAAAATTCTCCTTCAATCTATAGACCCATTTCGCTAATTATAGTTTTTGCTAAAATAATTGAAAAACTGATGTACAAAAGAGTTTCTTTTTATTTTGAACATAATATGTTATTCACAATTTGGATTTAGACATGGTAAATCAAAAAATCAAGCATTTTATCATTTATCTTCATTTGTTCTGGATGCTTTAGAGAATTAGAGCAAAGTAGTCGGTTTATTCTGTGATTTAACTAAACTGTTCAATTGTGTAAATCATAAAATTCTATTAACTATGTAAATTGAGTTTTTATGGCATTGAAGGAACATCTTTATCTTGGTTCTCTTCTTACATTTCACACTGGTTTTAACAGGTTGAAATAAAAATGATTAGTATTAAGTCCATTTTCTCAAATAAAGGTATAATTAACTATAGTATTCCTCAGGAATCAATACTTGCTCCATTACCGTTCTTAATACATATCAATGACTTGTTTGTAACTGTAAATTATCTCAGTAATGCTGATTATTGTTCTGTTTGCTGATGATACCACTTTGATAGTAAAGAGAAAGATCCTCTAGCACTTAATAAGACTTTAAACTCCGTTATATGTTATTTAGATTACTGGTTTTGACGTCGTACCTCCTGGTACACCTAGCCCAAACCCTAACACACGTCCGCCCGAGCAGCAGCAGCACGCAGGAGGCCTGTTCCACCCCGAGCCCCCCCCCCCTTCCCCTATGACCAACCCCTCTGTTCTCCCTACAGTACAGTGTTTTCATATTAAAAGGTGTGTGTGAGCCGGCCGGTCATCAAGCTAAGGCATGTGTGAAATATATGCTCTGGAGAGGGAGCAGCCAGTGAGACGGACTACGGGGGGGGGGGGGGGGGGGGTTATTTTGTGTGTGACAAACTCGCTGGATACTAGATGGAACAGCCGGCCTAGGCCCGGCTCTTCCCCGGAGCAACCCGCTCCCTTGTTTGCCGCTCTCTGAGGAAGTTTTCTTTGAGACACAAAAAATTACGTAAAGTAAAGCCAAGTATTGTTCTTTCAGGTTCCCTAGTGTTTTGTTTCTTTTTTTTTTTCAGGGCCATGCAGCGAGTCCTTATAATTTATTAATGTCTTGTTTAGGGTTTACGTAATTCTCTCCACCCCCCAACCCCACTTCACACCCAGGTATATGATAAACACTTTATTTTAGGTTCTAAATTCTTAACATAATTTGTAATTATTTTCTGGCATGCTGTGGCGTGTTTGTGTCTTCTAGTTTTTAAGAAGAGTACATGAGTTGACCCCAGGCGTCGCCGTGGCCGGCGCGTGGGTTCAACCGCCATGTTGGCTCGGCCAGTCTTTACGGCTCGCTGACCGGGGTAAGTCGCATATCCGCTTTGCTAACTGAGTTTTCGAGTCACCGTTTTGTAGTTTTTCCACCCGGAACCTATTCTCTAATTATTTTAACTTCACAAACTATCCCGGTCATTCGTCCTCCACACCGTGTTCCGCGCTTGGAGGATTGTAATTTTAACATTTACGGTACCGGCCGACTCCAGGTGGTGTAGCACTAGCCCCCCGGGCGGTCTCGCGAGCCTCTGGGGGCTCTTGCGAATCGCGCCGTGTGTTTCGCCTCCGCGTCGAGCTGCCCAGCTCACGCGGCCAACGTCATTCTGGGTCTACAAGCGTCTTCTCAAAGTTTCATCTCCGTTACGGACATGCGTTCGCAGCCCGTACCCGGAAGACTGGCAAGTACTCAAGTGCTCGGTTGGGTGTGTGTGTAACGTGTTTACGCCGTTAATAAACCTCAGGATTTTCCCCGAATTCGTGTGAACAGTCTGTCTCCTAAGAGCCCTGTAAATTTTAAGTGTTTCCGTCTCTAACTCACCACCAGGGGGTAACGTAATTAATTAGCCAAGGAACCATCCGCCCTGAGATCGCTTGTGTTTTTCCCCGTTCCCAGCTGGGCACGCTGGGATGGCGCCCTACTAAAATCAAATCTCGGACTCTCAACCTCTAAAATACTTTCCCGTCTATTTGCAACCCCCCCCCCCCCTACGGCGACAGTTTAGTCTTTGAATTGGGAGAAAACGTTAGTAATAAAATTTTTAACAAAAAATCAAAATGATGAATAATTGTCAATCAATTACAAAAACTGTAGTCTATTAGAAATTTTTTCTACTAAATATTTAGCGTTAGGTTGAGACGTACATTTCGGTAGAAAATCACACATAAATAACAGTCTCTAAATTAAGTTCGGCATGTTTTGTTATGTACAATTTATCATCTTATTTAACCCTTAAGTGGTCGCGCTATGCTCAAAAGGATCAGGTAAGATAAACTTTTATTAATACCAGACTATACATTCTTCCTCCTATGACACCTTCGTCAGTGGCTGACTCACTGGGTTCAAGGATTACAAGGCTGGTGTTGTTTATCAGTTTTGCACCATCTTTCAACCAGAGTATAGGTATAAATCTTACAGCTGGTCACAGTGACAGTGTGCAACTTTTAGCTTCACAGTTTGTTTTGTGCAACCCGGAAAATATGACCGTACGCGACCAAGAAATAGATAATTTACTATGGTGAGTTATTTTTATTCTTCACACATTTAGTGAATTTCTGACTATATTAGTAATTAGAGTAGTGACACAGGAAGTGCTAGAGAGCAAGAAAGAATTAGAAATCTTTTGACGCAAATTTTCAATGAAAGTGACCTGGAGGATGTTTGTGGAAATGCTTCTGAAGATGAAGATTGTTTTTTCGAAAGTGACCACCAAACAGACACTGGGCAGTCAGGCAGTGAAATTGATATTGAAGATGACCAGCAGGGTATTTTTTATTTGGGAAAAGATATTGTTACGAAGTGGAATGTACATCAACCGAGGACAAATGTTAGGGCGAGAAAACAAAATATTATTACACATTTGCCAGGTGTAAGAGAGGCAGCTAGGAATGCAAAAAACCCTCTTCAGTGTTGGAGTTTGTTTTTCCAGATTTTGTCATTGATGAAGTCGTGAGATGTACCAACGTTTGTATTACAAGATTTTGCTAAAACTATGAACGCGAAAGAGATGCACTGGACACAAATAGAGATGAAATTTGAGCTCTTATCGGTTTACTTTTATTATTTGGCAGGGGTACTTCGAGCAGCCCACCAGAATTTGTCCGATCTGTGGGCTGCCGACGGCACAGGAGTGGAAAAGTTTTGAGCAACATTGTCTATGAAGAGAGTATATTTTTTACTGCGTGCACTGTGTTTCGACAATCCAAATGATAGAGCAGAACGGCGAGCTCAGGATAAGCTAACCCCTATCAGAAAGTTGTTTGAAGAATTTGTACGCCTCTGTGCAGAACACTACACCATCTGTGAGTATGCGACAATAGATGAATTGTTAGAATAGTTTCGAGGCCATTGTAGTTTCCGGCAGTACATTAAAAGCAAACCTGCAAAGTATGAAATGAAAATTTTTGCCCTTACAGATGCATGCGTACACTACACACTCAATATGGAAATATATGCAGGAACTCATCCTGATGGCCCATTCGAGATAGAAAATAGTGCACATAAAGTTGTTGAAAGAATATCTGTGATTTATGGAACAGGGCATAATGTTACAACAGATAACTGGTTCACTTCTGTCCCGCTTGCTTTTGACCTAATCAAGAACCATAGATTGTCTCTGGTTGGCACCATTCGTAGAAATAAGAGGGAGATACCACCAATATTTTTGCAAGCTAAACAATGGTCGAGCCCGAGCAACGTGTTTGGTTTTGGTAAAGTCTGAAATTTACTTTCTCATATTCCAAACAAGAACAATGTCGTATTTCTCCTATCTACCATGCACCATTTCAACACAATCGATGAAGCAACAGGCCAAGCATGCAACTCCGAAATTCTCACATTTTATTATGCTACGAGAGGTGGTGTTCACAAAGTGAAAACCACCTACTCTGTTGCAAGACGAAGCTGCCGTTGGCCACTAAAAACTTTTTTCACGTTACTGAACATTGCTGGAAACAATGCTAATACACAAAGAAGCATGAACAGCTGGGAATATCTGAAAATACTGTCAAATGAGCACTGTGCTTCTCATGTGAAAGCACGAGCTATGGTTAAAAGTCTACCTTTACCACTGCAAATGAAAGTTAGGGAACTGGCAGGAAATTCTGAACGAACTAAGGCTGTTGAAAAAAATGTCCCTGGATGGTGCAGTTTTTGCTCGTGGAAGAAAAACAGGAAAACCAACACATGTGTTAAGTGCACCAGCTTCATCTGCAGAGAGCACATTGTAACAACATGCATCAGCTGCTCTACAGAACAGATTCCACATTATGATGAGGAGGAGGACTTGTAAGCTTTCAAATGCTGTTCTGCACTACATTTTACAAGTAAGTGAACCTTTTACTGAGTAATAAAATCATCTGTGAAAAAAAAAAAAATTGGCAACTACAGGTACCTATCACATTTTAAGCAGTGACATAACATTATTTGTAAATGTAAGCCCCTATGTTTTTCTAGAGCAAATATATGCATGTTCAGTAATTGCTGTAGCTATTATACAATTTAAGAATATTTTATTTTTCCATCACTTTATTTTTTTGTAATCATGTCATTATTTTATCACCATTTGTTTTATTGTGCAGATGTATGCAATTTTACCAGTTTTGTATTATGCAATATTTTTTTTTTCTTGTAAGATATTTTTAATCAGTAATATATATAAATATAAATGAAAGCTGACTGACTGACATATCAAACTGCAGCCCAAATCACTGGACCTAAAATCGTTAAATTTTTTGTTGGGGTTCACCTCAGGTCGTAGGCAAGCACTAAGAAGGGTTTCTTCGAAATTTGACCTCTAAGGGGGTGAAAAGGGATGAAATGTGTTTCCGAAGAAACGTCGATACAGCTCGAACCCGACGGCCTATCATAGTGATGTTTACTTTAATAGGACACTCGTAAAAATGCATATTAGCCAATTTAAGAGTTTTTCGAAATTCAACATTTAAGGGGGTGCAAAGACCTTAAATGTGTTTCCAATCAACTATCGATATATATCTAACCCTTCGGGATACAGAGTTGATTTCACTTCAAAATATTGCTTACGTAAATATCCAAAAAGTAGTTTTATGTTTTTTTGAAATTCGACCCCCAAACAGTAAAAAGGGGCAAAATGTGTTGTTTATGAATCGTCTATATCTTTGAAACATAATTGGCTATCGTCGTGATTTTAACTTTAATTCGTTACTTTTACAAATGTCCATGACAGGACTCAAGACGTTTCGAAATTCTTTATTTAAGTGGGTGAAGATACGTGAAATGTGTTTTCGATTATCCTTCCATATCTATTGAATCAATCAAGATATCGAAGTGGTCTTTGCTTTAAATTGGTGTTTTTGTAAATATCCCAAGTAACATTTAAAATATATTTTCCGAATTCGGCCCTAAACTGGTTAAAAAAGGGGTAATGTTTTTCGACTCACTTTTGATATATATCGATCACATAGCTTTTTTATATAGCGACGTGATTTTTGTTTAGGGTAGATGCTTACTCAAATACCTAAAAAGTAATTTCAGGAATTTTCGAAATTCGCCACTTAAGGAGGTGAAAAGTGGTGAAAAGCGTTTTCAATTAATCATCGATATATATTTAACCCAGCAGGCTAATGTGTTTTTTTCTCTACGGGATAGGCCTACCAATAAAGTATTCTAAAACGCGATTCAAGGGTTTTTCGAAATTTGCTCTCTTAGGCAGTGAAAATACCTTGAAAGTGTTTGAGATAAATCCTCGATATCTATAGAACCCATCGAGATATACAATTAATTTTTGCTTCAGGATGATGATTACAGAAATTATCGCAAAACGGTTTTAAGATTTTTCGAAATTCGATTTCCCAATACTGTGCGGTGGTCATATGTTTTTTTTTTTTTTTATTGAATAATCTATTTTGATTCGACTGAACGGGCTAGCGTCGTGATTTGCACTTCAATTGGATACTTATACAAATATATAAGATGTGAATTTAAAATATTTTGAAATTCGACACCTAAAAGGGTGAAAAAGCACAAAAATTTGTTTTCCATCAACTCATGATATCTATCTAACCAGTAGAGTTATTGAGGTGTTGTTCGCATCAGAATGATGCTTACGTAAGTATTAAAAAATTATATGTTAGTTTATTTTCACTTTATAAGATAACTTGATCATTAATAACAAAACTAAGTTTGTAAACGTTCAAGGCAGACTATCGAAAAGCAAGTACGAGCAGCGAGAAGTAACGTATACATGAGTTTCGTTCTACAGTAACCTATCGATACGTGGTGTTGTACAACCTCTATAAGCCCAGCAGGGCACAAATAATTAATTTTTTTAAAATAAAGTTTAATTTTCATGAATTATTTCGACGTTACGTGACACAGTTGTTTGGTACTCAGGTCTAAATTTCGGGAGGTTCTGGGCTCGAATTCCGTTAAAAGCTGCGTGCGAACTTCCAATTTTGACACACAAAAATTGAAAAGCAGATTGAGTTAGTGCAATTTACATGTAGTCGTTTAAAAGGGGTAAAATTGCAGTTCGCTTTCCACTTAGGTTCCTCTATAACATCAGATGACATATCGTCGGTATACTGCCATAAGTGATTAAGTCATTAATGTTATTTTGTTTAAAAAAAAAAACTATTGAGTTGTAGATATTAACAAAAATGTGTTAAGTTTCTATACTGTGACGCAACAGTACGAAATTACGAATTTACTTAAAACTTGGGCAATTGTTCGTGAACAACATATTCCTAACATTTGTATAATTTTATCTCATTTTGACTGGGTCACTTTTGGCAGTAAAACGACGATATATCATCTCACTAATATTAAGTTTGCGGTACCAAATACGTTTCCGTGAAACCTTTTCCCACTGAAACTTTGTAATGGCAATAATGTTAAAATGGATATTTTGAAAATATGTAATTGAGGGCACCATCACCAGTGGATGTGCACAGGGTAAATATGATGTTTTTCAACCGATTAACCTCTTACCTTATGTGTCTGTAGCTACCCCACAGCGTCAAATTGGCAGTGCTATAAATAAGGCCCAGGCGAAGTCGCAGTTAGTGGCAGGGACAAATTTAAGACTGCTTTTCGCGTGGACAGCAATAGCTACTTATCCTGCTGCAGAACTAGCCGCTTGGACATTCTAACATTTGATGACTGAAGTACCAATCTTGAGTACAAATAGGTTCTTCAATTAAAGTAAATATTACCAGTTGCGAATAATACTCGCGAGCAAAGCCACGGGGGACTGCTAGTAATGTCATAAAAATAATATGTATATCATATACTTTTATCACACAATTTTTTTGGGTGTAAATGTATGCAAGTTTACCTGGCATTATTATTTAATGCTATGATTTATATGTAAGGTTATTAGTTTCTTAAACTTGGTCTGTTTAAAGTGTTTTAGAATGTCTAAAATCATGTATTAAAGTTTATTTAATTATACCACAAAGACACGCTGCAATTACTTTTTATCTATTCAGTTACTAAGAATGTGTCAATGTAAAATAAAAACATGTTTTTCAGGCAATATTTAAAAACCTGGACAGAACGACCCTGCGCGACTACTTATGTCACAATATTTAGCACGCCCATACTTAAAAAATAATAATTTTGCATTCTTTTATGCTGTGATGTCGTGTGGTATAATTCAATGAGTACCTTCTTCACATGCTGTTACGAGTTTTTAAACTCCAAAAAAGAGGTATCAAATACATTAATGGCAAAAAAGGGTTTCATGTCATTCTTTGTTTATATAGCTTGGGATATTAGCAGTGTCTGGACAATACATTTTCGGATTAATAAAGTTTGTTATCCAGAATCCACGTGAGTTTGACAATAATGGTGTAGTATCCTTATAATAATAGAAGAAAAGAAAATTTTCATATGCCAAGTTGGCCTATTCATTTGCAAATTGTGCAGAAGGGTGTTCATTTTGCAGTCATAAAATATTTTAATAAACTACCTAATGATTTATAAATGATCAGTAAAGTAAACAATAACAATTTTTCAATAAACTCAAACAATATCTGTTGGGACAAGTCTTTTATACAGTTAATGAATTCATGTAATCATAGGTAGCATTATATTATATGTGAACTGTAACATAGACTGTCTTTAAAATTATAAATGTATCACCTTGTTAATGTATTCAGTAATATTGTTATAATCTTAATTTAAAACCAAATTGTGTACTTTTAAAAATTACCTTTCATATATATTGCAGATCTGTATATTTAATTGTTTAATAGGTATTAGATATGTCTGTATCAACTTCATTAACTGTAATTCACTAAAATGGCAAGTTCCATATTCCAAATTCGGGTCTACAGAATTATAATTTTATATAAAAAATAAAATAAAAACTAATGATTTAAGGTAGCCTATTGTTGATAGGGATGATGCAACTGTTAAATAAGGCTGCCAGGAAAACAACAAAAAATTATATTTTATGCGATTGTAAATGAACAAAACTTTGGGGTATTTTTGGCAGACATTTGGTTAAAATCTTGTAGTAAATGGGTTCTCGAGAGAAAATATTTGTTAGAATCACTTACCCTTTGAAAGTCAGTAAAATTTTCTGTTCACTGACTCCAAGGACAGTTTTGTTAGGTTGGGAATCTAAAATTTATGTTAATATGTGGCAGTGCATCTCGTCACACCTCTAATACAAGCACTAGTTGTTAATTATTCACACTAAAAAGAGATTGGCGAGACTGATTGAGAACACAGGAAACATGAGAATTGCTATGTGAATTAGTGCCATGAAAATTAGTAAATAGATGTTTCAACCTTCGCGTCCCGCGCCATGTTCAATACTTCCATGCTCCAGGGCTGTTCCTGAGCCTGGAGCCCATGAAAGTCTTGCTGGTCCTCAAACCCACGAAAGGCTGGCTGCTCGTCCTCGGTCTGTTGTTTCCTCTGAACTCTTTGACTTGTGTCTGCCAGCTGCTGTTCTTGGTCATCTCTCTCTGCCTGTGCTTCACGTATTGCCTTTCGTAAATCTTCTCGGTTTCGTCTCATTTTAACTCCTTCATGGTTGGTGGCAACATATGAGCGAGACAAGAGCTGCTGAGTGACAGTACCTGGTGTCCACAGTCTATTCTGGGTTTGGGGTGCTGGTTTAATATATACTTCTTGTCCTATTGCTAGCTCTGGTAAGTCGCATGCTTTCCTGTCGTAGAACCTCTTGTACTTTTGCTTTTTCTTGCCCAGCAAGTCTGTTACATTCTCTGGAGAGTGTGGTTTGAGGAGTTCTTTGCTTGTGGGTAGTTGTGTCCTTGTTCTTCTGGACATCAGCCGCTGCGCTGGAGATGTCCCCAGGGTGTTGCGCCATTCCAGCAATGCCAACCATGGGTCTGCCTTGGTTTCCATGCATTTCTTCATTATGTTCTTAGCTATTTTAACTGCTTCTTCTGCTTTCTCATTTCCCCTAGCATGGTATGGTGAAGAGGTGGAATGCTGAAAATCCCATGTCCTTGCAAATGCTTGCAACTCCTGGCTTGTGAAGCATGTAGCGTTGTCTGTTTTCAGTGTGGTTGGGATCCCATATCTAGCAAACTGATTCTTCATAACCTTTAATGACTGATGTTGAATTGATACTGGGTAAGTTGTCAATTTCCCAGTAGTCCGAGTAATAATCCGTTATTATCAGATACAACTTATCATGTACTTGGAATACATCTGCCCCTACCTACTGCCACGGAAGTTCTGGTATTCTGTGTGTTTGCATCTCCATATGTGGCTGCCCCGCTGCGAATTGCTGACATGTTGAGCAACTCCCGACTTTTCTATGCACGTCCTCTTTCATATGTGGCCAATACAGTGTTATCTCTTGCCTTTCGTAAACTGCTCTCTATGCCCTGGTGACTAGAATGTGCTTTTCCCAGCATTTCTGCCCTCATTACTTGTGGTATCACTACACGCTCCCCTCGGAAGATCATGCCATCACGTATACTCAACTCGTCTCTGCAGTGCCAGTAGTCCCGTGCACTGGCAGGCACCTCTGCTTTACTCTTTGGCCAGCCTTGCTTGATGACACTAGCTAGTTCTTGAAGGGTTTTGTCCGCTGTTGTGTGCTGCTGAAGACGACTAACTGTTTTCCGTTGCATTCAGGTGTTGGAGAACTTGTATGTCTTGTAGCATCATCACAAATTCATTTTCCTCATCTTCTAGTGAAGGCTCTTATGGTACTGGAGCTGGAGCTCTGCTTAATATGTCGGCCAAGTACAGCTCACTGCCTTTTTTGTATTTCACTGTTATGTCATACTGTTGAAGTTTCAAGCGAATATACTGCAGACGTTTCGGAGTGGATAGCAAAGACTTTTTGAAGATAGTCTCCAGAGGCTGGTGGTCTGTGTGCACAACTATGTTTGTGCGACCACATAGGTATTGGTGAAATCTGCTGCAGCCAGAGTAAATGGCAAGTGTCTCCTTCTCTATTTGAGCCCAGTTGTGTTCCGTTTGTGTTAGGCATCGTGATGCGTAACAGACCGGTTGTCCCCGCTGCAATAGTGCTGCACCTAGACCGCATTGGCTGGCATCGACTTGCAGTTCTACTGGTTCCCTGGGATCATAGTACCTTAGTACTGGTGTACTACTTACTGCGGTCTGTATTTCTTGAAATGCATGTTGTTGTGGGCTGTCCCACACCCAAACAGTGTCACTGCATGTCAGCTGATGCAACGGTTCTGCCAACATTGCTAGCGCAGGTAGAAATTTTGCCAGATAATTGACCATTCCTAGAAACCGTTGTAGGTCTTTTACTGTGGTTGGTGGTTTCATGCCTTTTATTGCCTGTATTTTCTGTGGGTCTGCTTTGAGACCCTCGGCACTTAAAACGTGTCCCATGTCTAGGACGGAGAAGATTTTTGCTTCTGTCAACTCTGGTAGCATTTCTTCAATAGTTGGTATTACGAAATGTGCTCTTTTCAGTACTTTGTTTACCTCATGAGGGTCCAGGCATATTCTTAATGTATCGCCTCTCGTTACAAGCACTAGGTTGCTAATCCACTCGGTTGGTTCTGCTAACTTTTCAACTATTTTCTCTTTCATCATTTCTGACAAATTTTCCTGTACTCTGTGCTTGAGGGCTATTGGGAACCTGCGAGGGGGTTGTTGCACTGCCTTTGCATTTGCTTCTGTTTCCAGGTGATGTTTTCCTGGTAAGCACCCAATGCCTTCAAAAACCTCCGGGTACTGATTTACAATTTCCTTGGTGTACCTATGAATCTTTTCTCTGAATATGGCAGAGTTGTACACATGCCTTCACAAGACTTAGTGCTTCGCAACTTTCAGCTGATAATAACGGCTTCTGTTTGGTGTCAACAATTTGGAAAGTCTACATTTTTTCCTCGTGTGTCTTTGGTACCCTACACCGAAGTCGTGCTTGGCCTCTCGGTTGCACACACTGGCCATTGTAGCACTCCAACTGAATATTGCTTTTTTCTAGCTGAGGAGGTTCTAGGCCTACGACTGCTTTATAATCGTTAAAACTCATTACATCACATGTGGCCCCAGTGTCCAACTGTTCTTTTATTGTGCATCTCCGCTCTCCCATCTCAAGGTCTGTTTGGTGTCAACAATTTGAAAAGTCAACATTTTTTCCTCGTGTGTCTTTGGTACCCTACACCGAAGTCGTGCTTGGCCTCTCGGTTGCTCACACTGGCCATTGTAGCACTCCAACTGAATACTGCTTTTTTCTAGCTGAGGAGGTTCTAGCCCTACAACTGCTTTATAATCGTTAAAACTCATTACATCACATGTGGCCCCAGTGTCCAACTGTTCTTTTATTGTGCATCTCCGCTCTCCCATCTCAAGGTCTGTGATCTATCTTTTCTTGGTAGATGTGTACAACTGGAACAGCTGTTCATCCTGGTATAGTCTTGGACTCTTCTGACTTTCTCTTGCTGGTGTATACACTGGTATTTCGTCAATGTGACATATTTTCCTTTCCTGCTTGTCCTGTTGCTTACACACCGAGGCGAAGTGGTTCAATCTGTTGCAAGCTCGACACATTTTGCCGTATGCTGGAAATTGTTCCTTTTTACGTTGGTGGCTCCCTCCACAGTAGAAACACTGTGCAAGCATTTTGACTGTACTTCTTTGTGGCCTTTTGTCCTCCTTCTCCTTCGACCTACCCCATTTGCTGGCTGTCCAGTTGACGGTTTCTTCTGCAGTGCTTGTTGACTTCATTTGCTGTAGCTGGTAATTAGTAGCTTCAAACGCTCTACAGGTGTTGATTGCCCCTTGTAGCGTGAGCTTTGCGTCTGACAACAATTGCCGTCTCAAGCGGTGGTCCATCACTCCAACCACAATTCTGTCTCGAAGCATTTCTGACGCCATTGCACCATAATCACATGATGTACTCAGTGCCCGTGCCCTGCATATAAACTGTTCTACACTTTCTCCCGTTTCTTGGTGTGCTGTTCCGAATAGGTACCCATCTCTCGTAAATCACGTTTTTTGCTGGAGTACAGTGTTTGTCAAAAGCTTCTAAAATTGTGCTTGTTTTCTTTTTTTACGACTCCCTGATGTCCAAGGATTGGTATATTTTGACACAGTCTCACCCAATGATAGACAATAAGCTCGCCACTTTCACCGATTCTTCTTTGTTGCTTAGTCCCGTTGCAACACAATAATTTTCAAACTGAAACTTGAACAGCTTCCAATTTTCTTGAATATCACTAGAATTTACGTCCACCGGTAACGGCACTGGTATGAGTCGATCGCTTGTCTCCATTGTGCCCGCGCATATGGTGATTACTGGTAAACAAATAGGCCTGACTGTTATTGTTTCCTTCCGCGTGCGTACCGCCCGTTCGCATGTAATGGCAAATTTTCTCCTAACCGGCTCGTATGTACTGTGTGCTTAGTACTATTCTTTAACTCGAAAAAAAATCCCGATGCTGCCAACATGTTTCAACCTTCGCGTCCCGCGCCATGTTCAATACTGCCTTTTGCACTTTCCCCGTTGCCAACCTATGCATTGCTCATTTCTCACTGTCCTATATACAACATAAACAACACACTGCACTGTATACAACAATAGTCGTGTAATATTTGTGAAGTATTGATTAGTTATAGTGTTTGATTGCTTTAACTTATTGTATTGGGTTTCATGTTAAGACATTTTAGTTCTGGATTGTGTAAGGGTAAAAATATGTGCAATTCCCAATATTGGAACAATCCTTCTAGAAACAATTAGATTTAGTAACATTGATAACTGGCTATCCTTATTTTTCTTTTTCAACACGTGGAAATAGTCAGTCCTGCAACAATGTCCTTCGTGGTGAGATTATTAGAATACTTGTCCTGATATTTCTATTAAGGGGATCGGCTAATATTATATCTGCAATGAATAGAAAAGTTATTTAAATCTATTATCTGGTAAAGTGCTCGACGTCGCATCCTGTGACCGTCACAGTTCCTTCCCACAGAAGAGAATAAAGTAATTAATTTTTAAATAACAGTGTGGCTCCTTCTTTGGGCTCTCAAGAGCAAGTGTCTATAAAACAATTGAACTAGCAGCTTAGCATATATCCTACACACACGAATACCTTCCTTGAGGCTTCTCAGGTGGGGACCTTAAACATTCATGGCTATCTCGACACACGTGTGGGGCCGTGGCCGAAGGTCAAAACCATTTGCCTCCCACCAAGGCAATTCGGGTTCGATACCTGGCAGGGTTGGTCCCTGAATGTTCACACGTGGGAATTGTGCCAGACGATGCCGTTGGTTGGTGGGTTTTCTCTTGGATTTGCACTTCTCCCGCCCTTTCATTCCAGTGCTGCTCCATACTCACCTCATGTAACCCCTCTCCAGCCCTGAAAGCCTTGATGTTAAGCGCTGACCAAAATGTCTCACTCACTCACTCAACACGCATGTACGCGCTTCGAGGCCTCGCTGGAGCTAGTTTAAACTTAAAATACAGAAAAATAACAGTATCTAATGCACACAGACCCTCTTCCATGGGGTCCAGCGAGCGAGTGCCCAAACACCCTCGACTAGCTCTTCAGAAACATTCACTTTCCCCCACATCTCTAACTGGTCAATCACAGCCACGACTACGCAACTTCAGGCCACACCTCCTTCCGGCAACAAGTCTGCAGATACCCATACCGACCGTCTACTATTTAATTTAAAAATTTATTTTTCAGGCAATATTTCGTTAGCTTACTTTTAGAACCTCGGAAGTCCAGATTTTCCTAGTTTTGTATTCCAGGTGAATTTGGTGCTAATTTTCAGGTGCACCTAGTGTTAAAATTTGCTAAATCTACTGTGCATTAGCTTTCTTCTGTGCTCAAATTAAAAAAAAAACTCTTATCAATGGTGTAGCATGACTACAAAGATTTTCTTCTTGCTCTCCTGTAAAATTTACTGAAATGGACTTACGAGGTTTTAGAAGTAAGCCAACGATTTACAAAACATACAAATAACTCAAATCACACATCTTAACTTTCATACAATTTACAGTAACCCCTTTACTTACATATTACTCTCATTTCTTTTGACTTTATTCATACAATTAATGATTGGCTGTCTCTCTGTGGTCGTGACTTCTCACAGCATCTCTGGAGCCTATTGAGTTCTTTTGTGCTAGACCCCAACAGATCTTTAGGTCTTGAAGTTTTACTAAAAGGTTTGGTGGGGGGCGAGAATTGAGACTTGTCTCGCAGCCGGTGATATTTCTAAACTTCGGTCATGGTGTGTCTTCTCAGAGTACCCTTTTATGTCCAAGAACTACCGAGCACGTATATTTTCTTTACTATAAATTTCTGTTTTTTTTTCTTTATTTTAACTAGGCTTGTAAAATCTATTTTTGTCTCCTACAGCGTTCACTCATAATTGTTATTTCTGAGACAACTGGTGAAATTAAAATAAAAACAGGGAAAGATTTAGCAGAAAACTCAACAGTTTTGCAAGTTGTTAAGAGATTTAGAAGAAATAGGCAGCAGCATGGACGAGAGTTACAGAGGGTACCATTGCTTATTGACTATTCCACCTTCCTAAAACACATTCGTTACAGCATTAGAAAGAATTACCGACACCTTGAATGTGGATTCCATCAAAAGCAGGCTTCTGGAAGTTGAGCTCAAAATTTAATATGAAAAGTTTATGAAAGGTGATATCGAGTGTGGTTTCAGTGCAAGAGACCATCGGAATCTGTGATGTTTTGGCTGTGGCCAAATAGGGCACCTTCCAGAAGAGGAAAGCCTACTAGAAAAGTGTTATCGTCCCTTTCTCCACTTGAGAGTTACATCCAGACTGGGTTGGGAAACGAACCGAGTACCTATCGCATTATCCAAACAGTAACCGGAACATAACAGTGCTATGGTAAAACTATAGTACACGTTGTTGAGTATATTTCAATAGCCATGCTGATGCTCGTTGATGAGCAAAGTATACAAGCCCGTGAAAATCATCTTTGAGAAAAATTACATATAGTCATTTACTGTGTTGTCGAAGGATAATGTAAAAAAAAAAAAAAAAAAAAAAAAGAATGTGAGAAGGCACAGCACAATTTCAGTTATACTTCGTCTCCGAGTGACGCGCGGCAAAGGAATCGCTTGTGTAAATTAATTCATACTCCATAGCTTAGCCTCCGTCCATACGTGAGAATGCGTGTAAGGGGGTATGGATGGGCCAAGGGAGGGGATGGCTGGAGAGTGAGAGAGCATGGTGGGTTGGAAATAGAAGGGACGAGTGAAGGGAAGGTGTTACTGCGCATGCGCCACTGTGCTTAGAGGTCCTGGATCTAGGCGCTAGTGGCAGAGGATGGATGGGGATGATGTCACAGCCAGTTACAGGTATTTAAAATAACTCATAAACCAAACACATTTTTAAATCTAATAGACAGTGGATTACAAGCGCAATTACAATATTACGACTATTTTCATAGTAACTCGGTATAAATACTGACAGAATTATTATAAGTAATCCGGCGGGCCCCCCCCCCTCCCCCACGGACCAATCTTAATAAAGAAAGTTAACACGTGAAAAACAAAGATTTCAAACATGAGATCAGGGGCGTATCCAGAAAAAAAGGGGGGGGGGGGAGTGTTACAGGAGTTATGACCCCTTTCTCCAAACCCAAGGTCAAAATTTGAACTATATACCGGAGACAATAACAAGACATATAAATCGAAATCACGCTATTGCAACAGTAAGTGTATATTTAACATTTTTAAGTATGTAAAATGCTTAAATAACACTGTGTTGCTCCTTGAAAATCCAGTTTTTTCCCGGAGGAGGATTCCCAAATTCCCCAACTTTAATTTTTAGAAACGGTGACCTCCTCCAAAACAAAAGTTGAGATCCGCCCCTGCATAAGTTACGCACACAAATTATGTACATAAAAACCATTTTACGTCTATTGACGAAGCTAGAAGCGCGTGTTGTCATGAGATTACTTCTATGACAGTATGGTCATTGTTTTCCGCACAGGAACATAGATGAGTATACGCGCGCGTCTTGACTGAGTGGCAGGATGGAGGTAAGGTCGAGGCGGTGGTGGGGCAGCGGTGGCCGAGGGGTCAGACCCCTTGCCTTCCACCAAGGCGATACGGGGTCGATTCCCGGCGGGGTCGGTCCCCGGATTTTCGCATGTGGGAATCGTGCCAGACGATGCCGCTGGTCAGCGGGTTTTCTCGGGGATCTCTCGCTTCCCCCTCCCATTCATTCCGGCGCTGCTCCATTCTCACCTCATATCACCCCTCACCAGCGCTGAAGACGATGTCAAGCGCTGACTAAAACCTCTTCACTTACTCGAGGCGGTGAACTGATAGAGACGTCACTTCGCTGCCTGCGCAAAAAAAAAAAAAAAAAAAAAGATAAATGCATTTGTACATCGCAGCATTGTGGACGTGTACGTGAAGTTTACTGATGTTTAAAAATTCAATTATAATACATTTCATACATTTATTTGCATCGTTGCAACAATGTGTTGATTTAAAACCGAACATAGAAAACTAAATCAGTAAAAAACGTCATTCTAATAAGAAC
>PNEQ01127710.1:19542-33894 GCA_003012365.1 Medauroidea extradentata
AATAATGATAAGTATGTCACATGCATAGTGTAACAAGTTATTTTATAAATTAGTAAAATGACGACGTGTATCTCTACTCTATGTAGCTCCTCAGGTGTGTCCGCTAACAATTTAGTCAGAATGTAACGAAGATATATTATACAAAAATTTCATATCATGCAGCAATATTCTAACGTGGTTTTTGTTTGTAGGATTTGTGCTGCTCCTAATTAGTGTTAAAACATGTGACCAGATAGTAGAGCAAATATTTGATACAAATATACCATGTTTTACCAATACGTGACAAAATATAAAAGCCCATCGTCCAGGTAGCAGTCGAGACCATTGGTGTGTTTTGTCCTCTGAAGTTCATTAATTGTATTTTCAAATTAACTTCTCTAGCATATAGTTAGAAATCTGGGGAACTGAACAGTAAAAAGTAGAATAAGACTACTATAAATTACATATTATTGTTTCAACTATTTTTTTTTGGCTCTGAAAATATTAATATATACCCTATATATATATATATATATATATATATATATATATATATATATATATATTGTACGGGGAGGTATTCTTTACGAACGAAACATTGTATATGTTTGGAACTTATTTCTACACAATGAAAAAACCATAGCTTATAGCCTAAATTAGTGAAGTGCCCAGCCTATACACATTTTGAGGATAACGTCTTTGAAGTATAATTTGCTGTTTACAAATAAATTAACAAAAACGCTGAAATATTAATTAATAAGCGATATGAACCAAATTAGTTCCCACGTTTAAAAATGTTCATCACTTTAGCTACCTCCGTGCATATGCTCAGTGTTGCCAATCCAGCCATTCCAAATTCCACAGACACAACTAAATTACATACTATTTGACAGAGAAATAACTGCAACGACTTACCTTATCGCCCCCTCCTTAAGTTTATCCCCTTTTTTTTGGGTCCGCGGTGTCCGAGTGGTCAGACCAATTGACTCCTACTAAGGCGATTCGGGTTCGATCCTCGGTGGGATCGGTCACCGATTTTTCGCACGGGGAAAAACGTGACGGGAGTTTCCTTTGGCCGGCGGGTTTTCTCGAGGATCCCCTGTTTCCCCTACATTTCTCATTAATCACTTCTCTATTGCAGGATTTCATTTCATCCTTCAGGATATGCAGGTGCCTATGGACGGCCAATCAATTAAGATGTTTGCACTCGGATTACGGTACTTTGTCCTCGGGCACCTTTCCCCATTAAAAACAAAACAAACCACTTTACCTTTACTAAGCTTCTCCGTAAAAAACCAAACCTCTTTTCTAAACACCCGATGGCTATCTCTTTCAGCCGCGAACATAAGAAGCATAAAACAAAACAGACGGCCTTCGAACTATGTAACCCTTTTACACACATTCAATGATCCCAAAATTTTCGCTGTCAGTGTTTTAGCGCCCTCCTCTCTTCCTTCCTCCAGCGCACAGGCCTTTTCCTTACGCGCCGTGCTCACCTATGTACGATGAGTTCAACAGAATAAATTTTTGGAATATATTGTTCCTGAGATTTTGATTTCAAGAATCCACTTTCACGTTCAGTTATAATTTTTGAATTATTTCATATTTAACACTACATTCATAAATTATAAATAAGAAATATATTTTTCAACAGCACGTCCCCCACATATCTCACACAGCTATTCATTCCATGCAAAATTTACAAACCATTTTCAAATTCCATACATTTTGTGGAATACCACACTCTTTGGCAATACTGTATGCAAGCGCCACTTAGAACTGCGTTCTTTGACTCACGGAAAAAGGTATTTTTTTTTATCCACACGTAAAAAAATTTGTTAGTGGGCACAAAATATTTTGTTGGTATTCACCTTGAATAATTATTTTTATAGCGACAAAAAAAACATCACATTCTCTTTACTATGAAATACAGGGACAGTTAAAACACAGCACAACGAAATACATGCATACTTGTTATTCATTGCGACTTAGGCACTGAACTTAAAATAGTGAAATGAGACGAAAACTTTTGGGAAGCAAATATGGTACCCAAATTACATAGGTTTAATTATGAAAGTTCTCTGCCAGAAATTGCCGATTCCTGCTGGCATGCTCGAGGACTGCGTTGTAGAAACCCGACATACATAAAAAAAAAAATGCACAGGCTGAACAGAAAAGTAAAGAGGACAAGAATAACATTAGGAAATAGCATTCCGTAAACTCACCTTTGTTTGATTTTTGCTGAAATGTCTGACTAGTATGTTCAAGAAAGGAAAACATATTGATTCCAAAGACTTGATATGCGAGAAATATGTCTTTGTGACCTGAAAATCCCTAATTGTGCATCGGAATATGCCGAAGTAAAACTTATTTGTCTTTCTCCAAACTCAAATTGTGTTGTGATTAAACATATAAAACAATACCCTTAGGTTAGTGAGATTATGAGATTATTTGTTTACTTTGTAGTGTCAAACTTATTGGATAAACATTTAAATCAAATAACAATTACTTACACAATGCTATGTTGATTGTTAATCATATTTATCTACGGTTTGTAAAATGTCTTTTTTAATGTTTAAAATATGTATGAATTTTTATGAGACAATATAACTGTATGATTATTACAGGACCAAGAAATTACATTTAGTTACAATCAAGTTGCTAGCAAGATCAAGTGATGTTTCAGTGAAAATGCTTGGTGCTGTTATATTTCGATGTACTTTGCTTGCTTTATATTTGTAACAACGTTAACCCTACTTATAAAATGGTAATACTTATGAATGTTAATGTCTAGTGATTTTAATTTGTAGGGTTGTGTTTCAGTCTCTACTTTCAAGAAACATCTGGACTTTAGGAGAAAAGTTTTCATTAAAAATATTTAATTTTTACACTATCCCGCTCGAAGGAAACGAACAGGTTTAGGGTATATTTCAATATTGTTAAATTCCAGTCTTGGTTAAATGTTGAATTTTTAAATGTTTCACAATGGGAAGACATGTCCGAATGCTGTGTAAGCGACAAACGCAAAAAATTCCTTTTTACCAGTGACATTTTTAGTATCTTTTTCAGTAGCTAAACTCACGTAGTAATTATATTTATACCGCCGTAAATGATCCAGTAAAATATAGTTAACCCAGACGAATAAATAATAATATATGTATTGTAACTGAAGTAAAAAAAGAAATTCGTATTGAATTATACTATGTTTTGGACTATGTTATGTTGGGCCATGTTCATTAAAAATAGCCGGCTGGATGAACTGCAATGTATTTGTTATCAATAAAACACATGTGTGATGTAACTAATTTTATTCCGTGTTGTAGTTTGTTTCTCCACACCAAGAACAAGGTTCAAGAGGAAACAAAAATTTGTGCCAGCTCGTTATTAAAAAGTGACAAAGTGACGCGATACAGCTGTTCCTATTGGAAGTGGTCTTACAAAACAAATCTCAAATGTATTACCATTATATATTTTAAAGATGCTCAGTTTTGTCATTGTAAACTGAAATAATTTCGCAGTTTAGGTAATTTCCTAAAGACCTTAAAATACATGCATGACATACTGCGACGGCGAATATTTCAGTACGAAAACGTATAAACGTATGCTGGAATTTCGGATATGGAATTTGTATTTAGCTACCAAAAATCAGTGTTTTATCGTGCTTACCTAATATGTAAATAAAGTACATAATTATTATAGTATTGGCACTTTATGAAATCCTAAAATATGAAAAAGTTTGACTGTCTGAAAACCAGTTATATATAACTAACTTTCCAGCTGCGGCTTCATCCGTTACTGTTGTTAAAAATTTAACAAAATTTTAGCACCTATTCTTAAAATGCTAAAATAAACAGGGTACATTCCCTAATAGTTGTGTATCATATTATGGCGGTTACCGTCGTTTAGTCCTCGGCTATAATTTTTTGTACAAAAAAAATAAAGGAAATATTTGAGACAACGACATCTGCAGGTATTCTGTCAAAATTGAACAACATTATAGTAACTCCGGTTCGATTCCCGGCTGGTTGGATTGTAGTGTTTCATTAGGCAAATCTCCCGTTTCTCCCATCCTCATAGAGGCACTGCTCTGTATCCAGCTCATGTCACCCCTCACCGGCTCTAAGCTTGTCCCGTGGCGGCTGCGTCCTCTATGCTTTTAACATTTCATAACTTAACTTTGTCATATGCTTCAAATATAAACTTTTCTGCTACTAACGTCTGCGTGCAAAATATCAGAGAAATTTCCTGTCGCAATCTATTACAAGGGATGCTATAAATCTCCCTCACCGCAGACTTACATAATACCCAATAACACCTAGACATGTCATCAGAATTCTTATGTGTGTATGGGATCCAAAACCAAAAGGTGTTTTCGTAAATCCAATGACGAAGAGTAACATCTTTTGAATTATTAATCCATAGCCATGCTCATTTTGCCGGAATTCTGGAACATTTTACTTCCATTTACACACCTGTTTAAAATACATTTTAAGTTTTTCACCCTTCATTTAGAAATTTGAAAAAAAAAAAACTAAAAATATTGTAGTATGTGTATGAATACACTATATTTTGAAGCAAAAATAACGTAATCTCGCAAAACTCATTTACTTCCTGTCACCACTTTAATTTCCCAATTTAGAAAAATTCCTTCTTGTTTGGATTTCACGGCGTGAGAGGGAAGTTACCTTGAAAATTTCGTGTGTCTAGGTCCAGAGGTTTGGGCTGTGTGTGTTGATATGTCCCTAGCCACGCCGCGACTAGCGCCTAGATCCAGGACCTCTAAGCACAGCGACGCATGCGCAGTAACACCTTACTCTCCGCTCGTCCCTTCTCTTTCCAACCCCCATGCTCTCTCACTCTCCAGCTTTCCCCTCCCTTCCCCGGCCATACTCCCCTCACCCGCATTGGGGGACAGCCACTTATCCGATTGTGTGTTTCTTCGAATTGTTTCATCCCCGGTTCCGGAGGAGACACCCCACGCATTCACACTGTACGGAAGCTAACCTATGGAATATGAATTAATTTACACAATCGATTCCTTTGCCGCACGTCATTCGTAGACGAAGTATAACTGAAATTATGCTGTGTCGTCTTCTCACATTCTTTTTTTTTTTTTTTTTTTTACATTAGCCTCCAACACACAGTAAATGACTATGTCATTTTTCTCCAACATGATTTTAACGAGATGTATATTTTGCTCATCAACGAGCATCAACACGGCTATTGAAATATACTCAACAATGTGTACTATAGTTTTACCATAGCACTGTGTTATGTTCTGGTTACTGTTTGGGAAATGCGAAAGGTACTGGGTTCAATTCCCAACCCCGTCTGGGTATGAATTTGTATTTTACCTTGCTGTATTAAAAAATGAGGACGGGAGGTGTTGGGCACAGAGGTGAGGAGGGGGTGGTACCAATGAGCGTAATATTTTTTAAAAATTTGAATGTACTTTTTTTAGCTGTAAAAAGTTGGTTAAATAATCGAGCTGCTGATAATTTTCTTAGGATTCAAATCTAAGTCGGATACATTTTTTTTTTGTGTTTTATTATTGAACATTATTGTACATTAAATATTAAAAACGCAGGTAATTTAAAAATAAAAAAAAACCTTTCTACCTGAAAACAACTCTTTAAAGAGCAATACTTATATGTGAATGTTAAAACTTTCTTTTCATTCCAATACTGAATAGACTCTACACATTGAATGTTAAAAATGCTTATTTTTGAACGTCACTTTCCGTATACTCGTCACAAAACAATAATAAAAAAGTTATTTATATGAGTACTTAACGTTTAAAATTGTTGGTACTGCCGGTATAAGGTTGAACAGTCATGTCAATGTAACTTTTTAAAATAAATCTTATTGTTTAAAGAAATATTTCTTATATTTAAAACAACATACTAATATGAAAATTTGAACATTATTATTCATTATAGTATTTCTTTGTTTTAACTTTGAATAATAATTTCAAATAAATATTACATTAATAATAACTTCAAGAACTCATTTTTCAAACTCTTCAAAAGCATAATAATTTGAGATCTTACATGAATGACCACTGACATTTGTCCGGTAACATCGGTCACAGAGTCAACTCGGTACACATTAAATTTACTGTGCCACATAAAAAATGAGGGTGGGATGTGTAGGGCACAGTGGCGAGGTGGTGTCGCCAATGAGAATAATATTTTATAAAAATTCGTATGTATGTACGTATGGATGCACGTATGGATGCACACACGTATTTTTTTTTACATCAAAAAGTTGGTTAAAGAATCGAGCTGCTGATATTTTTCTGTGATTCAATTGTTTTGTGTTTTACTGTCGAACATCACTGTAGGGCCTACATTAAATATTCAAATGAGGATAATTGAAAAAAAAAAAAAAAAGAACTTTCTTTACTTGGGGCAACATTTTAATGAGCGATAATCACACGTGAACTTGAATACATGGTTTTGTTTTCGCTCCGATGTTAAATAATTACTACTCATTAAATGTTTCAAAATGCTTATTTCAATAATTCTGTTTCCTTAGGCACTCGTTACAACACAATAATATGCAGTTATTTATATGAGTATTTTACTTGTAAACTTGTTGCTACTGTAAAGTAGAATAGTCATGTCACATTAACTTTTTTAATACAGTTTATTATTTAAAGCAATATCTACACTTAAAACAACCTACTAATACAAAAAAAAAGTATATTATTATTCATGTAATATACATTTTTTGGTATAAAAATCTCTTTTATGTGTTACCGTAAATATTGAAATAACACTACGATGAATCTCTTTACAACACGTAAAGGGGCCGATGTTAGCACAGTGGTTAGACCACTCGCCTCCCACGCACCCATCGGCGGGTTTTCTCGGGGATCCCCCGTTTCCCCGCCCCTTCATTCCGACGCTGTTTCATACAACATGTCATCCCTCTCTAGTGCTAAAGACATGATGTTAAGGGCTAAACGAAACCTCTTCACTAACACTTAACACAATATGCAATTTTTCCAGCACTGTAATCAGCACAATGTGCAATTTCTTTATCGTGAATTTAAACCGTTGTTGAGTAGTAAAAATAAAATAAAGTAAAATTCAAACTCTTTTTATATGGACTTACAAAATAAACTCCAGCCTTCCACTCACTCTGTCTCTTAAGGGCCCTCTCTACCCGCGATTCAAATACGTTGCAGTGAGTTATGGCTATTATTTTTATACGAAACTATTTAACGCGCATTATATTTGTTTATCTACGAAAAGAGCAGACATTTCAAACAATGTAGCCATAATTGTTTAAAATTCAAATATAGTTAGCGGAATTTTACGAATGTTTTATTACGTAGCCCATAGTTTGTTACATTACCTTGAATTATTTAACGCAAGTAAGTCAATTGGTTTTCATTATTTGCATGGCAGCTGAACATGCAAATCTTGACTTTGACGCACCGTTATGAGGAAACTACGCCAGCTAAAATTTTTTCGTAAGAGGGAACTGCTCTCACAAGTGTCGTCTACAAAACTACAATATTTCATAAAAATATAAAATTATGACTTTATCGCACATGTACACCCTTAATACGTTTAACGAGTGTATCAACACCAGTTTCCGTTTTTATCGAAATATAATTATAATCATACAAAACTTAACACATTTAGTCCGTTAAATACAATCTAGTTTATGTTGAGAAAAAGAATTCCCTATTTGGTACCGCTGAGTTCAGGACTGAGGAAATTTCGTCTCTCAATGAACAGCTGTTTCTCCAGCAATACGAACACCGAAGTAAAATTGTAACTTATATACTATAGCTAAACATGCAATTCTACTATTATTTATGTACTCTCTATTATATTAAATATTTATTTGTTTTCTACAAGACGTGGTTACTTTTCAATGATCTTGCCTTTGAGTATGATGCCTGCTGCAATTCTTAACGCACTCGCCTTCTGGTCGTGTGTTTGTGTGAGTGAGGCACGGCACCAAGGGCGATGTTGAGTGACTTATTTGGTGCGGTATCACCTCTAGCGCAAGACAACTGAAACGACGTGCTGTGGTATCGTAGATCACTCGCCAGACACTTTCAGAGGTGATCCCAAATATTTATTGGTGAAAAGTTTAAAGCGAAGAACATTGCGTGTTTCTATAATAGTTTCACATGAATCCCATGAGTAGTTTTTAACATATTATTACATATTGAAATATCTGTTTTTAGCCATTTTGAGAGGTTCGGAAATGATTTTTCTAATTTATGTGATGTTTTGAAAGTACCTGTCAGTCATTGTTTGAAGTACATTTTCCTTTCGTACATTGACACAATAGGCATGTGTTGAACAGGTTAATAAAAAACGTATTTAAAGACATGTGGCAACGCATTTTAAGCGGTATGCGGTTCTCTTAAGGGTGTTCGAGTGCGATAATGTCGTAATTTTATAATTATATGAAAAAGTATTGGTTTTGTAGGCAATACATGTGAGTGCAATTTTCCTCTTACGAAACAATGTTAGCTGGTGTAGTTTTCTCAAAACGATACGTCAAAGTCAAAATTTGCATGTCAAATAGTGAAAATCAATTGACTGAAGTATGTGAAATAATTCAAAGCGAATGGCATATTATGGGCTACGTAATAAAATTTTGAAAAATTCCCGCGAACTGATTTTATATTTTAAAAAAATGCTGAATTTGATACTTTTTTCTCTACAGTTGCAATTTTTTTTAAATCAAAATATTACATTGTGGTTTTTTTTTAATGTTTTATTGCACAGCTCATGGGATGTAAGTTCACAGTGAATTATTCTGTTTAAGTAGGTCAGTTGTTTTTAATTATTTGCATGACAGCGTAACAAGCAAATTTTGACTTTGGCACCCCGTTATGAGAAAACTATGAGAGCTAAAATTGTTTCGTAAAAATAAAATGCAGTCACAAGTTTCATCTACAAATCTAAAAATATTTCATTAAAATATAAAATTATGATTTTATCGCACTTGGGCTTCAAGTTCCTTTGGTTTCGAGAAAGACTTTGGTTGGTTTATACACCTCATTTTTGGGGGAGAAAATTGTATGTGTAGAAACATTTATTATTTATCGGGTTATTGTCTGGGAGTAGTTATCAGATGCGTATCTGAACTCCTGCACTTCCAAAGTGTCAGCAATGTTAGACGTACCAGAGAATGAGGTTTTTCTATTACCGAGAGTTCTTCTGTTTGTGTGAAATTTTTATTTTCGGTCATTTTCTTAATCAACGCACGTTTCCGCGATTCAGAACCCAATTTAACTGCCACTTCGTCACCACCATTTGCTTGTGTTTCAATAACTAGCTTATTAGATACAATTGGCTCTTTTGTTTTTGTAATTCCAGCAGATATGTTTACACGGTACACACGATGATGTATTCAAATATTCAATGTAATGGAAGACAAAAAACATGAACAATTTGTATTCAGTGCAGTTTATCTTGCACTGACAGCCTGCCTTCAACATTTTTCACATGAACTTTACTAATGTGTGCCTTCACTTAGCATGCTTCTTTCCCGTGTAAAGTGTTCTGCCAGTTTTAACACAGCAAAGTATGTTTGTGTCGGTAACTACTTCTACAATATGTGCATGCAAACATTTTAGCGGTAAATAATGGTGAAAATCTTCATCAAATTGTACGGTGCGACCGAAGTCATGGTGGTGGATGGCAAGGCAACATGCCGGCCAACGGGCGCCAGGGTGGGGGTACACGGAGAGAGAGGGGTGGCAAGGAGAAGGAACGTGGCAGTGCGCATGCGCTACTGTGCTTAGAGATCCTGGATCTAGGCGCTAGTCACGATGTGTCACTCGTGGTGCATGCGAGACTTTTAGAGATAAGTAATCTCACTACCCACACTCTTCGCCTCTTTCCCCTCTTCCTCCCTACATTTGTTTAGTCCGAGCCACGGTCGTAGAAGAACAGGTCTGGACACTCGCCTATCTAACAATGTATTTTGCTTGACCCCCTTGTTTGGCTGTAGTTCGTCAACTTACCGAGAATGCCGTACTTTTTGGCGCTGTTTTCCGGGCGGTTGGACTCAAACTCCGTCAACTTTTTTCCATTGTTAAATTTAAAAAGTAAATAAAGATTGCTAGAGCCTTTTCTTAAATTTGTGAGCGAAGAAAGCATTTCATACATTGATAAAAAAAATACGTTTTGATAAATTGTTTATCTTAGCAGAAAGGAAGTGGGCGAAGTTTAGTCCGGCCGCCGTAACACCAGCGCCAATAAAACACAATATTGTCGGTAACTTGGTGAACTATAGCCAAACAACAAGGGGGTCAAATATCCAGGCGAGTGTCCAGACCTGTTCTTCTACGACCGTGGTCCGAGCGATGAGAAGGGCGAAGCAGAAAAGAACAAAAGAAAAAGCAAGATTTAAGGTGGTTCAAGCAGTGGCCGCTAGATGTCATAGCGCACAGCGAAGAGAAGTACACCCTCACTCTACGAAGGCTCGCTGCCAACTGACTGCCGAATGCCGATATCCGGCCCACTGCGTTATACACGATATAACTGCGCGCTGATAACATACAAGTACGCGTTTGTGGACGGTTTAAGCCTATTTGCGGCTTTTTCCCACACATGACTGATTTTCAGCGTGCACCATTTCCCTTAAATTCTCATTCCTGTCTTACCACTGACCCCAACCCAGAATGCACCATAAGTCCGCGCGTAACCAACTGCTAAGTAGAGGTCGGCCAATGAAATATTAAACATAGTTGAATACAAATATAATACAATTCAGTATAGTTCATTAGTTTTCGAATATAATAGCACATATAGTGAGGTTTTATTTTAAAACTGCAGGGAACCTCAAGGTAAGGCAGTCGTCATTTTAAAACATGTACAGCGTAAAAGTTTATATTTGTTTTTGTTTTCACAAAACGTACCATATCCCTGCAATAAGAGCAAAATTTCATTGTCGTGAATATTTTTCCCTGCACAAAAAAAGTATACAAGTGGTGAGTGATTGCTGATGTTGTAAACGTATAGTTGTGCTGCCACAATAGTACAGGAAGGAGGCAGCGACAACGTAGGATCGAACACAGGAGATAATACCTACGGATTTACCTGTGTGACAATCGTGCCTGAGGATGCGATTGGTTGTCAGCCTTCCTTGGCTATCTCCTATTCACCCCTGTTCTGGGCAAGAGCGTAGTCAGGATTTTGACTCGTGTGTAGGAGGGCAATTATTTGTAATATCTAGTAGCAGGAACTGTTATTGTTGATTTTTAAATCGCTACTAAGAGACAGGAAATAAAAAATATCTCGTTTCTTATTATTAGCAGTAGTTATTATTGTAGTGATATAACAGTTTTGTAATACATATATTTATTTAAACAGAGAAAAGTAATTTATCCGGATAATCCCCCTTATTTTCAAACTACGTGTCTGCAGTTTCGCTTCTACTCAATAGTCATCGTTATTACCGTCATTGGCTCTTAGTACCTTAGAAGTGCTGTCCTATATTCTCAAATCACTTATACTTACTTCTAGTTATGATTTTTGTGTATTTTCACAAGAAACATTCATTCCGTATATCCGATTGCCATCAGGCAAGTTGTAAGTTTAGTTACGAAATGTTAACTTCCGCAATGTTTATTTCACTCATTTAGAAGGTAAAGTAAATGGACTTTACGTCTTGTCGACAGCGAGGTCGTTACAGACGATGAGACAACTTTGTACAATGGCAGGAGCTGGGAGAGGAATCGGCGATGTCTTCTGTAATGAAATCATCCCATAACGTTAGCCTGCAGCGACTTAGGAAAACCATGGAAAACTGAAATCAGGATGACCAGAGTCAGGGATCGAACCCGAATTCAACGTTGCCCAGTCTTTTGTATAGAAAAAAGTCATTTTATTCCAGTGTTACCACCTCAATACATTTATTTATATCCTACGTCTAATAATGAATAATACAGTTACGATTTCTTTATCAATGCTACTGTACTGTTACCATTGAGTCACAATATTACTGGCACAATATCTAGGGGGAAATGTAGTTGGTTGATTTTAAATAAATGTTATATTCAAATTTGTCATTATTATAAAATGCTCTATATAAACTTCGGCACCTTAAACAATGTCAGTGAAGATATTACATATCAATATGTAAAAAGACTTCAATTTTTAAATATATTTACAGTATTTACAGCATTTTAAATTTTTCAGTGCATGGTTGGTTACAATTCAATAGTAGTTACACTCGTGGAAATGAAACACGAAGGAAAACAAACACTTTAAACAATATAGAGGCAATATCAGACAACAGCTCGAAATTTGTTTACGAAACAAATTAGCCATACAAGAAAACTGCAAATAAATATGTGACAAATATGACATTAAAATGAAAATTACTTTTGTGAAAATATAATTTCACTAATTGGAGAGGAGACTTCAACATGTGCCCTATGTAAAGAATAAAAAAGAATTTAATGAGCGGAAATAAATTTACTCGTTATGAACATAAAATGTATATACTGTAGGTTTTGAATGTTTATTTTATTACATTTAGGATTGATATTGGTACTCACAGCGTGCACCTTCTAGAAAGGTCTTTTCTACGTAGCAAAACTTAACTATCAAATACCACACAGCTAACAAACGAAGTGGAATTAAAAACAATGTAATAATTGTTCAACGACATAATTTTAAATTGCCGGCATTCCTTTGCGTACTATTTCCTTAAAAAAAAAAAAAAAAAAAAAAAAAAAAAAAAAAAGTTTTATACTACACAAACGCATTCATTTATGGCCGAATGATTTGCGAATGAATTTACTTTATGTTATACTTTTAACGCATCCTGAGCTTATTCTGAAGTAATCAATGTGAGCTTTTATCAATCATCGATCTGAAGTAAATAGGAACACAGTCTCTTGCCCACCAGAAATATATTTGCAAAACATGTCGGCCGCTGACAGCAATTTCGTTTAACATGTTAGTAATATTAGTGAACTGTAATCACAGACCAAATTTTCTTATGTAATAAAAATATAACAGGTTTTCATTTACACTTCATGTTTAAAAAAACAAGGTAAAAACCTTTAAGCTAGCAGCTTCCTCTTTTTATTTTATTGCAATTAATTTTTTCTCTCCACGTGGCAGAAAGTTTTCTAGGAATCCTTCCTTCTACTATTTTTGGAACATACATTCAAGATAAAACCGACGAGCAGCGGCAACGCCTTTCCTTCCCAAAAATTATCATATTTTTCAATGCGCTCAAAAAAAAGTTTATTAAGTAATATGGCATATGTAATATAAAATGGTCCTGTTGTCGCAACTGTCTAGGACTTATCGTTTTCATTGAAATCACAATTGGAAATTCGGTCCAGTAGTATGGAGCCTAGACTGCGTACTTGTGAGCTCTCGGCAGATATTAGATGATGGACCTTCACTATAAACAACATGTACCTTAACCGTAATTATGCTAATGAGCTCGCAATAATATCGCTGTAGTAGTAACTTCATGTGTGTTTTGAACGTGAAAAGCCGGTACTGGATCGTCAATATGATAAAGAAATGTTCCGAGTTTTGTTATTTGACGTTACTAAATTTCCGATATTTTGTAAACGTACAAGTTTAACCTTCATTTTACAGACGCTGTTTCTTCCGTAATATTAAATTTAGGCACAAAGTGTTCTCTACAATTTCAACTAATTTTTTCCACCTGCCACAGTTTGTTGGACAATTTTAGATATTACCTGTATATCCTCAACGGGTGTAGCAGAACAAGAAAAAGTTAATTTACAATTATTTGTGTTATTTGTATACACATTTGGCGTCAGATTTTCCCCCCTTTTGACCTTATTGAGTGAGTGAGTGATAGATTTTGGTCAACTCTTAACATATAGATCTTCAGCGCTGGTGAGAGGAGAAACGTCGGAATGGAAGGGGTGGGGGTGTTGAATTTTGTTGTACTTGTGAGTAATGAAATTGCATCTATATTACAAGTTTTATACAGCCTTTATTTTGTCTTGATATGTTTTACAAACGATTATTTTCATAGCTGGTATTATATACTGTTGTCTGCATAGAGATATTACATTCAACGAGTATTTGCAAAACATAGAGCTTAACACACACAATCGATACTTCCGTGATGACAATTAGCTATAAAATATTGCATTAAGTTTTTCTTTTCTTAACACCCCCCTGTAATTGTCATCATGTATTTACAAATTTTTTAGGAAACCATTTGTTTTTTGTATTGTTCAAATTTTGCAGAATTCAATTGCTTGGTGAGCAAGTCAGCTATCTGCAAATTAGTCGGACAGTATTTAAGTGTCAAAGCACCTTCATTAACTTTTTCCTTGATATAATGAAACCTAACATCAATGTGCTTAGATTTCCTATTTAAAATTCC
>PNEQ01127717.1:0-54388 GCA_003012365.1 Medauroidea extradentata
ACACAGGAGTAATTGTGTGCATATCTAATTGTGTTGTGAGAGTTCTAGTTGATTACTGTTTTGTGTATTTCATAGCTTTGTGAGCTATTAAATCCAGTATTTAATTTAACTCTTTTATTTGTAATTATAGACCTCTATCCCAAAGAACTCATGGGAATTGCCCACATATAAAGTTTTATGTCTCAAACTTGTAACAGTAGAGTCTATTACAGTCACAATCCTTACGACCCGTGATTCATTTTTTTTGTAGATACGCTCGTTGTAAACATAAACACTGTTGCCTACAGTGAAAGGAGTTTGAGCCACTCATGTTGAGCTCCACGACCGTTGGCGCATTATATCTGATGTTTGTTTTTCAGCTTGTTCGCTCAACAGATGTGCTTCGTGAGGTGGCAGTAAAACCTACCTGTGTTCGCTCGTACGCATCACTGGGCACCGTGAAACCGGCTCCGGAGGGAAAACAAGCGGGAGGGGAGATTTCTGCAAGTCGCTGGAATTTTGGTAGCGCGCCAATAACGGCATCGAGAGAAGACGTTAAAAAAAAAAGAAACAGAAAACTAATAGTGGGGTCAAAAATCACGAAGTTGCACCGGACCGGGCCTTTTTTGCATAAAACATTTCCTGGTTTGATCACAAGGAGAAAAAAACACGTTCTGTATCATTATGATATTCTAGTACCAACCATGTATACTGTCAGTTTCGTACCCTTAGGAGGGCATTGTACTTAAATACGTGCGTAATACGTTAATTGACCATCGAAGGTTTCTCGAAGTGAACATGAAAAAAAAAAAGCACCCATATAAAACAAATCTTTTCCAACCTTTTGAGAGCTAATATTTTACCCGATACACGTATTTCAGGGGCATGGTCTACGACACCGAAATTTCATATATCCGTACATAATTGATGCCGAATATACGCCAGGTGTATGTACACACACACACACACACACACACACACACACACACACACATATATATATATATATATAAACTTTTTATACACTCACTTAAAGAAAAATTCCGAAATTTAAATATCTGCGTATTTGTACATTTAACTGAATTTTCTACTTCGATGAATAATAAAATGGTGGTAAAAATAGTTTGATTACGCCAAGGAAAAATGTACTCGTCTGTTAGGAAGGTCTGTGCAATTCGTGTTCAGGTGGTATCGAAACGGTTTAGTTACTTATCAGTTGAATGAATACCGTAAAACCCTTACTGAGCTCTTCTTTACGGTATGTCCGACTGAAAAACTTAACATTGCTCTAAGCAAAAAACTGCCATTGAATGTTAAAAGTTAAATGGATATTTTAAAATTTTTGTGTCGACGATTTCAGTTTTAAGTTAGGACGGAAAAAAATAATAACAATCACAATTTTAAATACCAGTATTTCGCACTGTTTTTAATGAGACGTTATAAGACATGACTCATATTTCCATTACCCGTTGTCACGATTTCTCTACACGTACCTCTCATCTTGCGTTAAAAATTGTTTTGCTGTTGTCTAAAATAAAACAGTTTAATTAACTGCGAGCCAGTTGTAAGAAGTGCGTGGACACAGCAGGCGATAAATCGAAGTTTAGGAGTGAAATTACCGCGAAGTGGTTCTAGGCTGCGTGGAAGTGTCGTTAATAAAGAAACGTCGGAAGGGCGACGAGAAGGGCGCGGGAAATGAGACACGGGTAGTGAATGTTGCGAGTTCCTAGAAGCTCGGCTGTGCCCGATGTTTCTTGCTCGAGTTTTTTCGAAAAACTTGGCCGGTTCCCCTCCGCGGCTCCGACGAAGGATGTCCGCGCCCGAGCAGGTTACACCCCCCCCCCCACCCAATCACAAACCACCTTCAGAACCCGCACTCACTCGTCTTCTGCCCGAGTCTCGTCGTTAGAAGTGGCCAAAACTGCGGTTTTCTCTGAGTCAGTGGCGGCGGAAGGTATTCTTGTAAGAGGGGACAGTATCGTTGACAGAAATTTATTTCCGAGTTTTTTCCTACAACGACTTACTAAACCAGGAGGGGTCCGGGGATCGTCCCTCGGCGGGAAAATTGGAATATTAGTGTACAAATCGGTGCTATTTAAGTGGTTTTCGAGTCTAAATATTGAATATACAGCTGGCTGTTCCCTGTTCCCCCTTCGCCGCCTCCACTGCTATGAACATTGACTTTCGGAACTACTACATTGAAAGAGCAGTACCTTTAAATTGCTCCGGCGGGGGAGTTGTACGGGTTGTAAAATCTTTTACTTACAATAAGAGAGAAATAAAAAAATATCACGTTATACAATCACCACGAACAAAATACCAACTTTGACAAACACATAAATTATACCGCAATAAAAAAAATTGGTTTACGCACATCAAATTTAGTACACGTATTTTGAAAGCAATTTTTAAAATATGTTTACGACATAAGCGCATGTAAACAAGCCCCACATATTTATCAGAATACAATAAACACAATTGTATAATGGCACTGCTCTCTTAACACACAAACTGCTTCGAAATAACCACGCTAGTTTCTCGGGACACGCAGGCTAGAAGTAGGGGTTACAGCGGAGCTGCTCCGGCCGAGGAACTGTGACAAAGTAGCAGTGTCACGCACACCTCTACTCAGTGTGGACCAACGAGCTATATAGTTAACATAGAGGGGCGGAAACGATTCAAAAGTGAAGCCCAATTGAACGGCTGTTTTGACCCCAGAAAACATGGCGAACAGTAGTGTGGCCAACATTATTTTAAAAAATCCGTCATTTTGTTCGCATAAATTCCGTTACTTTATAGCTCCACTATATTCCCGCTAAACACAGTAAAAAATGCCAATAATTATTGTAATATATTATACTGTAATAATGTTTAAATTAGCACAATCGCTTTCGTATTTTGACCGGATATGAGTCCGCCATTTTATCTAGAGTCAAAGTACCACGTTCAATTGGGCTTCACCTCAGAGCCTTGGAGATTGCTGTTTCCGCCCCTCTATGTTTACTATATAGCTCGTCGGTGTAGACACACGGACTCGTCATGTCGATCAAGAAGTCATGTCCGGCGCGGCGGCGTGATGCAGCGTGCTTTGAGTGTACGTTATCATGAGTTCCAGTGGACAGTGACGAATGAGAAAAAGAGGGAAATGTTGACAGACATAGAAAGACGGAAAGACGAAGGTTTTATTTTCCTAAAATTACGTGAACAAATTAATTGCAGGAACGTTATTGCAATTGGCTCAGTCAAATGAGATACTGTTCTTCACATAGACATGCTGCCAATAACCATGAACCAGAATTGCAGATGTGCACGTAAGGCAGTGAAACAAACTGGGGTCAAATTCTTCTCGCGTGAAACAGGGTCCCTAACCATAGACCTCATCGACAGGTGAGAGCAACACCATTCCTACACATAGTGCGCGTGTAGCAGATTGTTGGCGTGCATCTCAGGGGTAGACACGAGGCCGCGAGTTGACAGTTCCGCCCGCTCGTCCGTCTTCCCCGCGTCGCAGGTACGCCTTGGCCCGCTTTCTGGAAGCGCAGCACGCCACGTGATTGGTTCACAGGACGCGCTGTCGCACCAGCGAGTAGTCTTCGCTGTAGAAACTATATTTGTACTTGTACAAAGTACTGTTCGCACCCCAGCTCCGAGTTTCTGGCGTATATGCATTTTTCGTCCTAAACGAAATGTATTCTACAATAACACAGAAGTAAACACGTCCTAACGCAAGACAATTTTGTACATCGACATGCTATCAGCCTCGTTGTGTTATTTATATCTTTACGGACGGAAAACGCATCCCGCCACAGACTCAGAGCTGGCGCGCGGACAATATTTCTTGTTGTGAAATTAAACAAGAATCACTATCTACTAATCAACGGCACTCTGAATAGTGCATAAACAATGGAAAGCAAAGGACTTTTGATTTTATACAAATAAATTGAAGCTAAAGGGTGTGTAATGGTAAAACGTTGGTCTGACGTTTGGGAGAAACCAGGTACCATCCCAGGCTCCGGCTTCCTTGATTTTAATTTTCCATGGTTTTCCGAAAGGCCATGGCTGACTCCATTCCTAGCTCCTGTTCTGGTGTAAAGTTCTGTGTAACTGTCTGTCTCTGACGACCTCGCTGTCGACGAGACGTAAAACCCAAATTAAAAATAAATAAATAAAATAAAAAACTAATTTTTATGTCGAATTTCAGGGAAGCATTTCTCTTACTGTATTCACTTTACGGACAAAATGAAAACAAAATTTCAACTTAACTTTCATGAGCCATCACTAGAGCCAGAATTTTACGCGAATTTGTTTCAATGCCTTACGTGCACATTTGCAGATCTGCTTCATGTTATTGGCAGACTGTATGCGTGCAGAAGCGTAGCTGATTTGACTGTGCCAATCAGAGTAGAGTTACTAACGACACCATGCGTCTGTGATTTGAGAGTAGAATCCAGAGACACTGATAGTAAAAACATGTTATCACTGACCATGAAGCAGCGTTACATAAATGAACATAAGGCACTGAAGCAAGTTGTTGAAAAATTATTTTAGTAAAAATATCACTGGCTCTATCACCACGTAAATATGACGCACTACTTTCTTACTCTTCATTAGGACTAGGAAAAATTCGCGAGTTCAGTGACCTACATGCTAGAATGCAATGTCCTATACATACTCAAGCCACGTTTATTCGTTCATTGTCTGCTGTCTGAATGAGTAGCAGGTAATGGACAAATGGTAGGGCTTTGGTATAGCTACATAGGATAATTGATTCTAGCATGTTGGTCGTTGAACTCGCGAAATATTCCTAGCCCTACTCTTCATGCATTTTACCAACAACCAGTCAAATTACTCCACCTGTGCTAACGTTGTTGTAAGGTGATATATAAAGAAATTATAATCCTACACCCCAATAGTTTTTGTTAGTGTGCGTGACTGGAAATGTGTGACAGTGGTTTCAGGTCCTGCGACAACGATCCCGGACCTCCCCGGGGAGAATTTGATCGACGTGTGTTGTCACAATGGGTGAAATCGACGGCCCCGCGGCTGGCATGAGAATGGCAAGACTCTGCGGACATATGCCGCTGAGCTGCATCGTCAATGAGCGCCCACCTACCCCCTCTGTTCAGTGCTGTCACCGAGGATGTGTGCCGAAATGTGAGACGTCGTCCCCTGCCCCCTCTGTCCATTTCTTCTGCTAACTATGTCGAGGTCTCCCACCGTCTTACTTTTGGCAAGGCGTGAGTCTGCACCAAGTTGGCGTATTGGCGCCAATTTTTGTACTGCTTCAGCTCACAGTCCACTTTGCTTCACTCATGGGTTCCTATACCTCAACGGGGCCGCGGTGGCCGAGGGGTCAGACCTCTGGCCTTCCACCAATGCGATCAGGGTTCGATTCCCGGCGAAGTCGGTCCCCTGGTCTTCGCACGTGGGAATTATGTCGGACGATGCCGTGCCGCTGATCGGCGGGTTTTCTCGGGGATCTCTCCTTTCCCCCCTTATTCATTCCGACTCTGCTCCATACTCACATCATGTCACCCCTTCCCCCCACCAGTGCTAAGGGACTCGATGTTAAGGGGTATTGATCCCTACCACCTTGGATTTATCTGTTTCTTTTCGATAACTTCTGTTCCAGTCAATGTATTAACATTTTTGTTACGGCAAGGCATAGATACAAACTTAATCGATTTTCTGTAATTTCTGAAACCATAATACATTCATTATTTTGCAACGGGACACAGTTGGAAAGGAAAAATTGCTTTATTTACGGGAGCGACTACAGAGGCCGCAACATTAACAGAAACAATGCCGTATGGATTCCAAAAAGTGAATGAAACAATAAACTATGCCTTGTCAGCGTGAAAAAAGTAAAACAATGTGTCTATTCCCTGATTTATAAGAACAACCGTAAAACCGATCTGATAAGGATCAATCCCCCTTAAGTGCTGACCAAAATCTCTTCAGTTCACTTCACTATACCTTAACTACCAAAAATATTATCCCATGTCAATGCGTACTAAACTCCCATGCATAAGAAGTTTTTTGAGATTAAAGAGAATGTTTTCATAAAAGTCATGCATTTTTTCCCTGTAATAAACGCGTAATTTTGAAGAAACAAATAGTGCGTGCAAAAATAAATAATTCAGTACGTCAATTAGCCGTAACTGAAAACCTATAAGCAAAATAATAATAAAAAAATTATCTGGCAGGCACTGAAGTACCAGTTATCTCAGTGCCATGATCCATCGTTTAAACTGCTTTTACGATAATTATTTATTAATTCCTAAACGATAGCAGATATCGAAAAACTGCTGCACAGTTTTGTTAAGAACATCTAATTTATCAAGACAAAGAACATAATTTTTTTACTTAGTTATGCAATTTAGGAAATTCTCATTAGTTAAGTAACTAGCCAAACCTATGTAATTTTTTTTTAAATCTAGACTAAATTATGAAACGTAGTAAACCTATTTTTACTAACAAAACTGCAACTGTTTTCCGATATTTGATCTTATTTAGGAATAAAAAATAACTATCGTGAAAGCAGTAGAAATGATGGATCATGGGAGTTTCTCGGTTTTTGAGATAATTGTTTTTAAAACCGGGACGAGAGCCGATATCGTAAAATTACTTTGTAACTTTGTTGCAAATTTGTTTTCCTATGTAATGTAATTTTTAGAGACAAACGGTATAAAGATTTTAGCTAATTTATAAATAATAGGGAAATTTCATCAATGAACTAATTAACAACAAACAAAATCAGAGTACGTAGTGAAAACCAGTTATGACGAAGTTACAGAGCAATTTTACGATATTGGCTTCCGTTTATGTTTTAAGAAATAACTATCGTTAAACATGTTTTCAAGCAGACGTTGCAAGCAGGAAGTTGAAACGGAACGGGCTCCGAGCGTACACGATTGTTGAAGTTCATCTTCAATGTTTGTACTGCAGCGCAAAGTTAATATAATTGACGCTATGAAACGTATTTCATATTTTTCTGTTCAGTATGTCTTTAAAGTTAAAAATGAAATAATCAAATAATGCTACTTATGCCGTGCCTAAAAAATCGAACAGCTTGATTTACGGTAAAAGTTGAGCTATCCCGAATTTTTTGTCTCGTCGTAAATGAATGGGCGCACTGAATCATGGGTATATTGTAAATTCTGGACTTTGCTATGACGATCTGTGGGCCTGTGATTCCACCTTAACTCGATCGACACGGGGTTTCAGAATTTCGAAACAGATGTTCGGATAATTTTATGGGTCGGTGGCTCGGTGCTGCAAAGTCGTTATCTATTTTTTTTTTTTATTTCTCTCGTTCCACAGTCTGCAGTGGTTGCATTCCAGGGCGGTCAGTATACCTGGTGCAGCTGGAAGGAGCCGGAAAAGTAAAAGGAAGAGAGAGCGGCGAGCCATGAACTCGTCCTTGAGAAGAATATTCCCTCGGAGTACGTGCTTGCAGAGCGCGGAGTTAAGCCCCACGAGGGTGTTGGGTAAGGGGAGGGGGGAGGTTGGGTCACGCTGCATGCTCACACAGCGGCCAACAATCGTCGTTGCTGGAAGGACCGCGCGGTAAAAAAAAACTAATCGAATCAGTTCGCGGGGTTGTCGACACCCACTGGCACGAGAGAACGGTCTTGGAGACTTCAACGAGCGTGTACACGGGGAGTCCACTCCGGTCCAACTTCCTGCTTGCTACGTCTGCATGAAAACAGTTCCGCGCCTTCTAATGAATTTGCATTTTAGTACGGCAGTGTTTTTAACGCATCGCGACGCGCGAGGTTTCTGCTGTATTCTTACATACAATATCATGTTAGCAATGCTGGTGTTTTATAACCACTTTTCTGCTGTCTTCGGTTGAAAGGAATTTACTCGAAAACTGCTCAACTGTTTACGAAAAACATTTAAAAAAACGTTACACGCGCACGCGTGTATACAGGGGCATAACCAGATTTTAGGGGGGGGGGATTTCTAACACCCCTCCCCTAAATTTGTCACAAAAATTTAAAAAGGATACCATTAAAATATTTAAAATATTTTTACCAGCACAAAACTTTATGATTCACAACGAAAAATTATTTTACACATTTTGCACCTTGAAATACAAATTTTTTCCGTGGGAGGATCCCCGGACCACCGCTTTAAAGGGCGATGATCGATGTTAATTATATTATTCGCAGGTTAAATTCCTCTCTAACACAAATCCTTGTCTGTATATGCACGTGTGTATATATGTTTATATGTTTGTATGTATGAATGTATGTACGTATGTATGAATGTGTGTATATATAGGCTATATATATGTATACACACATTCAGACATACCTACACACACACACACACACACACACATATATATATATATACATACATACGCATTGAGACATATATATGTCTGAACGTGTATATATATATATATATATATATATATATATATATATATATATATATATATGTGTGTGTGTGTGTATGTATGTCTGAATGTGTGTACATACATATATATATATATATGTGTGTGTACATACATATATATATATATATAGAGAGAGAGAGAGAGAGTAGGAGAGCTATTTCAGGTCATCCAGTAAACTTCGAGGCTTATTTTCTCGAGCCAATAATGCTGAATATGAATGTTTTAGCGGTCCTTCTTAGGTTTGATCTAAAAGCAAATTGCTAATGTCTCATAGAGCCGAGTTATCTTCAAGAAGACTGCACACCAGTTCAGAGACTTGCACCTAGAGACTAGGGGGAGGTGTAATGCGCGTGTTGTCGTTCTTACCGCTTCCACACTTCCAAGCCTCGGACGACCAAAATACCTCCACCCAGGCGATTACTTTCAAAAGCGCTAGTGATTTATGGCGAAACTCAGCATACGTCATCATTTGTGCTATAACAATTTTTACTGCCTAACTAGCAACACGGAGATACTGTATTTCATATAATTTCGTTTTAGGTGTTTATTACAAAAACTAACTTGAAAGTTTAGAAATTGTCTCTCTGGTAAAGTTTAATCGTAGTAATAATATTAACCTTTTCCTTGCTTTAATATATTAGATTAATGCCGCTCTACTTTCTTAAACTTCAAGGTCACCTAACTGAGGAAGACACAATAAGATACGACTATATTCCTTTCAGTAATTGTATATCTGTTATATATTTGTTGACAACACCAAACACTGGCCTTTTTGTTTTATTGTGCTGTTTTCTGCAACTTGGAAAGTTGACAACACTCGCTCGCAGTGGCGTACGTCATGAAAACAGTTAATCTTGCACAATCACAAAATACCAACATAAAGATACTCCAGTTTCAGGATAGGACAGTTCTTATCTGTTTAACTTGAGTTTTCTGTGACGGCGACCGTCAGTGTTTCACACTCCTGCATGGAACATAATTCCAGCCATAGCTGCGGCATGACTCAGTACGCGGGGACGATCGTGTTTGGTCGGGTGCCTTCAGCAACCAGTCCACGTCGTATTTAGCATTTCCGCGACATTGAGCTCGGCCGCAATCTGCCACGTGTCTTCGTCACGTCGCATTCCCTGCGTATCGCACAAGAGCTCGACATTTCCTGGCGGTGACGTCATCGTGCGTGGCACGTCGCTGCTCCTTCGGCGTCCTCTGCGACGCGGGCTCCCGCTCTCTAATTAACCCATTCGCGTCTTTAAGTTTCTTGACTACTAATTCGGTCTCCCCCCTCCTCTTACCAACACTCACCAAGGCATTCTTCTTAGCAGCCTCCCGCGAAACAATGTCGGTGTCGTCGCGTTTAGCGGGCCGTTCTTCGTCCTCCGCTATCTCGCTAGTTCGCGCCTCTGTCGCCTTCATCTGCTAATCTCCCAGTTGATCAGTCCGGCCCTCGTCGGCTTACGTTAATTCTCTCCCCATTACGTCTGTCATCCTTGTTCCTGTTACGCAGGTCGAAAGTTGACGATGATTAAAAAGGGCGATTTAGAGATTATAGCAGGTATATCGCGAAAATTATTAGTGCCAACATACCCTTGAAAACGCTGTAGTTTCTTTCAACAAATATGATTCGGTGATATTCTTATGACACAACGTAACTGTCTGCAGACCAATAACCGGCATAAAATGTTACAATATTGGGATTCTTATTGGCTCAGTCAAATAGGGTAACAGCTCTAAATACAATAATCTTCTAAGCTGAACGTGTGTTAAATTCCAGCAAACAGTCAAGTTTTCCCGCGATAAACTATCATCCCTAGTTATCTTACGGGTAGGGACCTGAAAAATTCGCGTTTTCTTTTGAACACACGGTAGAGTAGAAATAACTTAAAAAATAAATTCGTACCACTATCATAATTGGCCCTTGAGCTATTTGACACCTTCTGGAGGGTGCTGCCAATAATACAGAAGCAACGGAATACAGGCCCAATCACGTGGTATCATTGTCTCAGTGACACTGTAAAAAAAGTTAGTAATGCTACTATTATGTATGGTAATATTCCCCAACCTTGAGAGGGAAATCTGATTTCCGAATATGTGTGGAAATTTCCGCAAGGTAGTGTATTCGCCACACAAACCACTCGGAAGTTTCGCTCGCGCGTTATGTCAAATTGTTCTAGAGGACTTGCGCCAATATGCAATGAAAAATAATATTACCAGTTGAGTAACTTTCCTTGACACGTGTTGAGTAATTTTCCCTCACTTGTATAGGTAATTAGCTTCCATTTAATGTGGAGTAAATTTACCTCAATTTTGTTTACAGTGTAGCTACGAGCAGCTGCTGTCGCCTTGAGAACACAGATATTCTTGGAGGCTGACTACAGTTCAGTGAACCCACGAATTTCTCCGGTCTATACTTTGTGTGCAACGCAAGACATGCACCAGCGTTACTGTAATCAATTATATTATGTTTTCGAGTGTATTTCACGATGAAAATACTAATTTGTTCATAGTTGTCGGGGTGTTTACGGACTCTATAGTGGCGTGTGTGGCCAAGGTTCGAGTCCCCTCAGCTGAGAACTATGCTAAAAAGTATGTTCATGGTAAAGTCGGTTTACCGCCAAAAAATGACCAAGTCAAAATAAAGTAAAGATACTGAAAATAAAGTTAAATAGAAATATGTTTTTGTTGTACAGTAGCATATTGCTCAAGTTTAAAGTTTATTTGTCGAGTATTGTGTCTCAATGCAGTGACCACATTTTTTGTATGCTCTACAATTGAGTACATTTGTCCTCAAAATATAATGTATGACTTTGTTACTTTTGGCGGTATACCGATGGTATTTGAAGCCCTGGTTGTTTTTTTATTTAACCAATTTTCTCAGCTCTGTTTTAACATAAAATAATCAGTGCAACTAGTTTCACCGTATCGGAGATTTTTAACGCTTAGGGTCACAAGAAAATATAACGTTTTGATCATTATTCTTGACGAGAAGTTCTTTAAAATTCCTCACCTTGACTAACCTATTAAACATGTGAATAACAATTAGTACAATGAATGAAATGCAAGATAATGACTTCAGCTACATACATATCGATGTGAAGTAAGTCAATATTACTAACAGTGTTTGTATGGGCTTAACTTAGTCCTGAATTATATCCATGGCAGGAAGAATTAAGGAGCTGTTGTCCAGAACTTCTAGTACACTACAAGGTGCAATCATGCATTTATTATCTATAGTCTTCAGAGGTATTTAGTAGTCGTTAATTTTAACGGCGTCTTATTAACTGCACCGCTTTATACTCGTACGTTTATTGGTAGGCGGCTTCCGTACCAGTATAAATTACATGTACAGGGGATATAAGCATCAATACGTATGCTCAACCTTTCTACCTAGAACCACGGCGTAAGCTGTGCTGTTCCAATCAGTTGCGCTAAAAAGTTAGAAGGGTTTTGTTAGTAGAAGTCGAGATCACGTATAGCTAAACATTCATCTGACAAAGGCACATTTATGATCGTAACAACATAAGCAGGATTATTCTACACATAATCGTTACTCAGCTCTATTTCCACTGTTTAAGGACGCCTAGTATTCTTAGGGTGTACGAAGAGGTCAAGATAAAACGCTCATGTTTACGTGTGCAACTTGGCACGTTGACGATGTGTGAGAAGACTCTTAAATGTGATGTCTGTTATATAATTACAAAAATTAAATACCCGGGGAGGGTACCTGAGACCAGGGAATTACGCCCGAGTCATAACAGACTTCTGAACTGGGCGCCCGTAGGTCTTTACCGAGGGACGACGTGAAGCCGCACTATGAAGAAGTGACGAAATGTGAGTGGCGGGAGAGAAGGGAGTATCCCGAGAAAGGTCTCCGGCCAAGGTTTCTTACATGCGAAAACGCAGGATCGAACTCGTCGGAAATTGAGCCCAGACCCCCGAAGTGGGAAGCGAATGGTCTTACCACTACATCGCTGCAGCCTCCTTTGTAATTACAAAAGGTGAGTTGGTGTTGATTATTGAACTCAGGAGAAATAAAAAAAAAGGTTACTCAATGACGTCACGGAAAAATATTGACTGATCCCGTAAGCTAACCAGTTTTAAATTCCTGCCGACACTGTTTCACGACCTAGTCGACTTGATGATAAACAAGCCCTCCTTCCTTCTCCCCTCGCCAAGATCACCGGTTCCAAACTTGGCACCGCAACGTGAAATCAGCGCTCGGATTGCTGTCGGTGGTCTTCCGTTAACTTTTTAAATATTCATTCCACTTGTGTTACAGTTGCGCAACTCGACTCCGCCACTGCTGGTTCGCCCACCAGTTCTACCACGTGGCGACCAGTTTCTTCACCACGTCCTAACGGCCACTCGCTTCGAGCCCCTCGAGAGTCATTTTACGATACACTAGCGTCATTGTAGAGGTGTATTTACCTTCGCTCTTGTGGGAACATGCGCGGAGCGTAGATCAACACAGAGGAGCGCAGTCCAAACAAAGATTGACGGACGCCAAGACGCGCACCTGTTTAGCCCGTTAAGTCATCATCGCTGAGGCAAGCCATCGTGCTGCCCCAGATGTCATCTCGGGAAGATGCCAGCAAGTGAGGAGGTAGGGGCAGGACGTGAGTGGAAGAGAACCCGGCCTTGGCACTAGAGAACCACAATGTACCGTAAACCTCTCAGGGGTCGCTGGCGACAGTTACAACAACCCGACAAACCTAGTTCTCCACCTCCTTCCCTCCTCCCGTTAGGGGCTCTCACACTCGCATGAAGAGAGCCGACGACAGGTGAACTGGACGGTGGATCCGCACGTCGAGGTCACCAACCATCGCGCGCTTAGAGTGGTCCAGTTTTCGCGAGAAAGGGGTCAGTGTTTGAACCGGTTTTCAGTGTCACGGAGAATATTTTTTATGCGAGTACTGCTGGAGTTGACCTTACTCATAGCAAACCCTAAGAAAAAAATATGTTCTAGTCTTCCAGAACGTGGAACGCGATGGATACTACCAACGCGCTTACAAATATACAGCAATAACAATTTTAAACTCTCGGTCCAGAAATATTTAGTAAAGCTCCAAATTGTTGCAAAGCGTAGCTTAACAGAAGTAAGGTATCATTCATTTCTGTTGTCTTGGTTGTGATACCTACTATGATAAAAAAAAACATAACGTAGCGGTAGCGGTGTGTCGTAGAACATCAACGGTTACCTTAAAAAAAAGAGGGGGGGGGGAAACTACCAAATGTGCACGGTTTATGTTTACAAGACTGTTGTCACCCCAATTTCGAAGCAAACAAAGCAAGAAATGTTGGCATTAGAAAATAATAACTATCTTCAACTTTAAAATTAAGAAATTAAAAACAGACAAAATACAATGAAAACAGAAGAACGTGCTATGAACACGTGAAACGAATCCAGACATATATTCAGTCAACACGAACAATTTATATGAAGTCACAAGAGATGTAAGAGATCTTAGCAAGCTTAGCATAAAAAAAGGCCAGTCCTGTACCATTTTTTTTTTGTGCTTTGGAAGGAAAGACGTGATTGCCACTTCTGTCCCAAGGAAGGATTCGACAATTCTAGGCTGCTGCCAGATGAATCTGCGAAATACTCGTGTGTACCTACTGACAGTTGGCGCGCTGTGGGTTGGGGCATAACACCGTCCCATTATCATCAACACAATGGTGGGAAGTGAACTTGCCTCGGTAGCCGGTAGCTGGCGGGCAGTTTTGCAACACCGCGTCGCCGGGACGGACAGCCTTGGGAGAGACCGCATCATCTGGGCGCATCACGCATTCCAAACAAGAGAACCTTGGCAGGTATTTCCTAACTTTCTGCGCTTGCCAACCTCGTGATCACGAGTCATTTCCAATATCCTTTACTCATCCTGGGAAATATTTGTTGATACGTCACTAGAGTTACTTGATGGGGAAAAAGAAGACATTGCCTGAGTAATTCAGTGTTACGCATCATTTGTAGTTATACTTTCAAAATTAAGAAGCGAGTCATCGAAGGAATTGAACACAGATTAAACATTTACAGGACTCGGTTTTTATCTAAACTACCTGAATAAACTTTATAAGCAATATTTAAACAGATAAGTAGCTAATGCTGAAGACTCTATTAGATATATCGATACGTATCGATAAGTTGCCTAGGCACTGGGCTGGTATCAACAGTATGTATTACTAATGAAGTCTGTGCCCGTATATAGGGGCTCGCCGGCCACTAACGTGGGATCAGGGGAATGTCGAGTGGGGCAGGCTGGCGTGGATGGTCTTCAGGAGTAGGAAGATGTTTGTTGGGCAGAATGGGATGGGGGGGGGGGGGCAGAAAACCACAGCCAGTCCCGGCCAGCAAGAGAAGAACTTCTCAACCGTGAGAAGACGACATCCTTCCTGCCTCGCCTGACCGATCAATGGCGGCCGTGTGTTCCTCCAAGGGCGGCAAAAAATGGCTCAGTTGTTCTGTGCATTTATGACACTTAGCGCCCGTCGTGAACATGTTCCGAATGCTGCTCTGCACCTGGGAACCACGTAACTCGTTCGACTCTCATGTAACACTTGTAACTTCGACGTTTCGGTACTTCCGCGTGCACATGTTGCGACAATTAGGCGTCTGACACAATATGTGTTTGTATATCACATAAATTAGAAGTAAAGCGAGGCTTAACAACGTTTTTATGTTAGCATTTTAACGCCCGTATTCTTCCTACTGAAATTTAACTATCGCTTGTACTTAAAGTGCAATATTTTGAACTTACTACAACACCAGCAACAACCACCGGAAATGAAAGTTAAAATCCGTCCGTGACCAATACAAACTCCAACCACCAGCATGCAGTTCTGTATCCCGCACGTGGTAACCGTTTTTAAACTGTCATCAACACCAACAACAATCGTCAAGTGTACCAGAGACCTAATATATAAGCAGTATCACAAGTGAAGATTCGCATAATATAACATAACACGACGAGTCATAATTTTCGCACAGCATATGCGTAACTTCGGGGAGAGCCGGTCGTGAGCCGCCTGCCTTTCATCAGCAAAACACAAACATTTTTGCCAATAAAACGAAAACTTTTCGCGTTACTATTCTTTGATATAGGTATAAATATTTGTTTTCATGTTTAATACAGAAGAAATTTGTAAATTTATGCATATTTTTTACTTAAATTTACTCAAGTAATGTATCCCTTCCCCCTTATATTAAGTCACGGTACGAGTCAGCCGTATATATAGTAACTGATCTTGGGGAAATTACTTCCGCACCAATTTATTTCAATGTCTTTCATGCACATCTGAGCTCTGCTTCATAGTTATTTGTAGAGCGTATGAGTAGATGCGTGGCTCATTTGACTGTGCCAACAGGAACAAGGTTACTGCGACACCACACGTCTGTGATTTGCGGGTAGAACGCCGAGACGCTGAAAGTATAAAACATCCAATCACTGACCAAGAACAACTGCAGATGTGCACACAAGACATTGAAACAAGTTGGTGCAAAAATTTGTCGCAATTTGTCTATTATACCCCGTAACCAAAGTTAAACACATTTTTTTTTTGTATTAGGTATGTACAGGAAAATTTCGCAAATTCAATGACCTGCATGTTAGAATCAATTATCCTATGCATACCCAAGTCTCGACAATTTGTCCACTAGTTGTTACTCTGTGGAAAATCTGACAATGAACGAATAGTCGGGGCTTGAGTGTGCACAGGACAATGGATTCTAGCATGTGGGTCATTGAATTCCATAATTTTCCTGTCCCTAGTATTAGGTTAGCCTATGTTCTTGTTAACCAAATCCAAACGTTGGAATAAGAAATAAACTGTACACACGACTATAGACACGACTGTTTTTCATACTATCGCGGAGCAAAGGAAGTGTGCACAGTATAAGTTTGCCTGATTTTGACATTTCTCTTCTGAGAAACACGCCCGGTATTTCCATTGTGTTGACCTTCCCTATGCTTTTCTAGGAAGTCAGGATGGTTTGAAGGGTCTATACAACGGAGCTGCTGCGCATGTTTCTCAGAAGAGAAATGTCACAATCAGGCAATCTTATACCGTGTAGACTACAGTCTGCAACTTGGAGTTTTGGCTTGACGTAAGACTGTGAACACGAAACTGCGTCATCGACGGAACAGCGAGTCTTTTGGAACCTGAATAGCATCTGTTCCGCGATGACCATTAACAATGTTTTGTTGTTCCTTCATTTTTTTTGCTCGCTGCTCATGAGGTCACGGGCGCCGAGTATCATCATCAGCTCCGCCAGGGTCCGGTTGCAGCCAAGGTCAGAGAAGAGGATATCCTTTTTGGCATTTCAGTGAATCACGCGGTTCAGTGTACGGTCCGCGAGCTGCTGGAAGAACTACGTGTGAGGACTAGCATTTACATTTATTACTGACAGGTCCTTCGCGAGCTCTCATTCTGCTGCTTTTGAGAGACATTTTACATGTACGGTCTCGTAGCGCGCCACGTTTCTTCTTTCCTACGCGAAACCGCTGAAATTATCCTAGGTTTGTTTACCAACGGAAATAACCCAAAGTTGAAACTATGCTTCTATATTAAATGTGCTTACTAGAAACATGGTTTTGCGGTCCCTCAAAATGAATTTTATAAATGCTTTTTCATAGACTGCTGTAGCTTCAACTATACCGTCCGGATTCTTAAAACTCAAAACTAGAAGCATGTGTTAGACTTTACTACAAGCTTTCTACAGTAAAATTGTGGGGTCGCTGCTTACAGTATCATAGAAAAAATTGTAAAACGAAAGCACTGCACTCAAGTTTTGCGTTCTGCAAATAGAAGCGAGGCGGTTACCGTCGAGCGTGGAATTCTGAACCTAATCGCTCCCCCGTCTCTGCGCATCAAGAAAGGAAGATTACATCCCTTATACATCCCTCTTAATCTTAGAAGAGAGCAGATTTATTAAAACACTGCCTTACAGTTTTGTTGGAAATAGCTACCGTTTTTATATTAACGAATTTTTCCAACACAAAAAAGGATGTGATATTAGCTCATTATTTAATTAAAGAAACAATATTTAATTAAGTACGTTGCAATTTAGTAGGGTAGATTTGGACAATACAAAATGTAGGTTTCGGTGTACTTTACTAAAGAAACGGGGCATTCTACTTGGGTTAAATGGGTATAGTCTGTTCAGGATAAAGTGAGCACTGCATTAAGTTTTCTTTCAGCCGTTTTGCAGTTATCTTTACTATTTTTAATGTGAAAACTTCCATGTAACTATAAACCAGTGGAAACGTTCAAACACTTCCAAAGTTAACATATGTTAGCCCAATAAGACATATTTTAAATTAATTATAAATTCTGCTGAGTGCTCAGTTTATAGTGAACTGCCTATAGGTAAGTAGACTTTACTTCTTGTCGACAGCGAGGCCATTATAGACGGCGACACACAACTTGCTACAATGACAGAAGCTGGGAGAGGAATCGGCCATGACCTTTGTTAAGTAACCGTCCCAGAATTCACCTGGAGTGATTTTGAAAACCCATGGAAAACCGAACTCAGGATGACCGGGGCTGTGGATCGAACCCGGGGCCTCCCGAATGCGAATCTAACGTGTTACCGTTGCGGCACCTGGCTCCGTTAGTCGGGTTAGAAACCTTCAAAACTTAAACAACACTGCAAAGACAATTGATTTTCATGCGCCAAGTTACATGGAAGAAAACTTGAGAAACGTACGTGTTAACTTGGGGTACTTCTAACGCAATCGTTATAATCAACGTGTATCAGCTGTGAATAAATATTCATGTAATTTCACGTAAACATTAGTTATTTGGAAATAATCGCAAGTCCGTTCGTTTATTTATTCAGGGCTGCCATACGCGGGAAATGTTTTATTTTGTGACTTCACCTCAAGTGTCCAAAGTTAACTCCCTCCTACATTATCTGAAGAATCTGTAAGGTTAAATCTATTACTGGTTAGGTAGATGATTGATATTATTATGGACGAGTTGGACAAGTGGGAGTTTTCGCCTCTAGTAGTCTGTCTATTTTAATCTGGCGCTTATGGAGAGAACTTCGGGTGCAAAGCCGAACATTGCCGAAGGACGAAGTTTTCTCTGTAAGTGTTACTATAAAATTGACCCTCTAGCTTCTAGTCTTCCCGGTTGTAGCCGCGTCGTTGTCGCATTTCTCCCTGACGTTTCGGTGCGTAAACATTGCAGCCTTCATCTTCAGCATGAAGTTATAGCAAGTAAGTGCTGCTACGATTTCACCCTGAGTATAAAGGTTGCAATATGTACCGAAACGTCGGGAAGAAATGACCCACGACGACACTGCTACAGCCTGGTAGCCAATAACTAATAGACAACAGCCGCGAAGGCATGTAAATATTGAGCACTTAACCTGTAGTGCTGACTTAACCATGAACAGCCTATATAGCGTAGAGGGTGCTGCAGACATGCAGACAGGAGGGGCGACCACAGCAGAGTGGACCTGTCAGTTGCCCCGCCCTCAGCACGGTCCAGCACAGCTTCCTGTCGTGCGTACCGTGACGCGGGCGGTATAAATAGCCAGGCGCGCAGACGCGGATGTGCGGGCGAAAGGAGGGAATCGTGCCGATAAGACGCGGCGACGCGGTGGACCGCGACCTCGATGACGACGCGGGGGGAGGGAGGGTGGACGTCGTCTTCGTCTGAAGGTCGGGTCCACCGGCGCAGCATCACGCGTCGTGTTCGACGGAGACGAGGTGACCGATAACACCGCTGCGCTCACAGATACCGCCCCGGCTCCCTGCTGGACGAGCACGCGCGGCGGGCGGGGAAGTCCCTCTGAGGTATACCCTGTTCCGTGTAACGTCAGTAAATTCTAACAATTACGAGGTCACATTAGGTATGTCGACATGTTTAGTTCTTAAGGAAACTGTTCCGACAGTTTGGCTCAGTAGTTATAGAGCTAATGGGCGGTGGGCCAATGGTTACGACTTCGATTCCCGGCCAGGGAAGTCAATATTTACAGTTACCTCCCCAGGTTCAGGACTGGGTGTTGTGAAGGCAATAGCGAACCACCGCAGGCTCATCTTTGCCTAATAGCTAAAGCCATGAACTTTTCGCGAAACGAATTTGACTTCAGTTTGTTTCAGTGCCTTACGTGCACATCTGCAGTTCTGCTTTACAGTCGGTGATTGGATGTTTTAACTGTCACGTGTCTTAGTGTTCTACCCGCAAGTCACAGACGTGTGGTGTCGCTGTAACCTTAATCTGCTTGGAGAGATGCAGGGGTGCGCGTAAATGCGCGTATGAACTTGCGAGCTGAGCAGCTCATGAGCCGCTCGTGAGAATGTTATTTGCGCGAGCCTCCAGTGAGCACTGCTTGGGCAGCAAGAGCTCACGAGCAGTATTAGTTTGTATGACGATGCCGTATGAACAAGAGGATCTGCTTTCCGCCCACACTATCACGCGTGCCGTTGGGTTCGCCGGGAAAACTGACTGGTGGTGGCTCAGGGTGAGCGCCTCACTGTCTGCTCCAAGTGCGCTCACATCCCCGTCCACACTAGCGAATTTGGCTGTGTGAGCCGCTCGGCTCGCAAGTGTATACGCGGCTTTAGGAACTGAAACAAACGGCGGCAAAATTATTTTCGCGGAAACTTCATGGCCTTGTTAATAACCCCAGGTGTTCCCCGTTTGAGGTGTCAGCTTCCAGAATATAAATAACATGGAAAGGACGTAGGAGAAAACCTGTTAGTCTATTCTCAGTAAATTTTGTATTGCGTTGTGACCGACATTACACGGATATAAACAGTAAGAGTACAAATGTATGTCAAAATTTACTGACTTTATGCTGAGAAATGCTGTATAGCTGCTGGACCTGTTTTGGGCATTCGAGGTAAAAAAATAACTGCCATTTGGTAACGTAATCCACCCTCACGCTCTCCTTCCGTAACACGCCTCTACGGGATTTTCAGAGGCTAACCTGTTCATTTACAACTGACATACTAACAATTTTAAATGTTCAGTTACGGGATGTTTAGTGGTAGGGGAAACACTTGTTTTAAGTCTTTTTCACTTCTGGGAATTTTCGAATAGAGATAAATTACCATCCGAAACTAATATTTACTAAACAATAAAAAAATACAAAATATCATAAGTTTAAAATTTTTTGTGATCTATCTGAGAGCTTATATCGGAAACTTGAGTTTTACATCAATCGTGTGTGCCCAGAACATTCAATAACAGGTACTTATTATTTTAGTACCACTATACCCCATGATGTACAAATTCTTGGATTTCAAGTCGTAATATTTGTCTTTGAAAATATATAAAAATGTTTACCTGTAGAACCACGTATATGTTCATTAATATTTTATTGGCTCTACAAACTCATTTATACTCCAGTCTCCAAAATCAATATTACGACTTAAAAACCAAGAATTTGTAGCTACATTAGGGGAATAATGTAATTTGAAGTATAAGTGCTCTTTACTAAGTCATACCAATAATCGAACAATTTGAAGTATTTACAGATTCACTGGGTTTTATTCTCAACGTAGTTCGCTCTATCCTTTCCATGACATTTTTCTCACTACAAAATAAGTTATGGCAATAAATTATTTCAGTATCTGGGTTTTTACTGGCACTCAGCAGCGAACAAATGTACAACCATTTGGGGATGAAAACGTTTTGTAGCTGTATTGAACGGAATCGGGAAGCTTAATAAATATGTTGCTTCGTGCTTTGCATTGTATTTACTTCATGATTATGCATCTGATTCGTACATTTATGTCTCAAGAAATTAACTAGTGTTTTACCAGCCGGTACCTAGTCATGGCTGGATTTGCCGTACGATCATGATGCACAATACTTTATTCTATGTAAAGTGAATAAAGAGAAATATTGCGTATGGCAGTATACGAGAAGGAAATTGACGTACGACGGGGTTCTTCACAGGTTTATACCTTGCGAATCGTTCAAAGAAACTTCCATACTGGTAAATCAAATATTCTGTTCTTCGAAATAAAGCATTTGCCCATTTTCCTCTGCCTGCTAGAGATCTCGCACGTGACGCTTACAAAGTCCGTTCCAAGACATTGTTGTTGAGTCAGTTTGTCGCTAACTCGCGTCCGATAGTGAGAAACAAACGCAGTTAAAAATGTCTGTTTCTGCTGCAGGGGAAATTTCCCTCTACTGTGTTGCGTCAAGGCGAGTCGCGGAGTGCTAAGCCGGGAGCTGAGCTCGAACACGTAATTAACAAACAACCGCACCTCCTGTTCTACGAACACTTCTCAACCCTGACCGCACCTTCTCGCGAGCTTGGAGTTCGCGTCTAGACGCCCACGGCCACCGTCTTCTGTCCAGCTCGCCTGCTGGCTGGTTCTGTGCCGTCCGCAGTTGGTATCACTGCGCTTGTTCGCGCGCTTTGATTTCGTAGCTGTCACATGGTAGGAGACAGCTACTAGCTAGATGGCAGAAATATTTTGTGACAGCGTCTGGAAAAAGGTTTTTGTAATATTAAAAAATTTGCAAAAATAAATCAGAACCCAAAGAGTCAACAAACGAGAAAAAAAAACTTACAATTTAATGTTATCATCTGCAAGAAGTCAAAATGTTGAATGCAATTAATTTTAGTTTAACGTAGCAGGTTATGGGATGGCGAATTCTCCGAGATATTAGTAGGCTAGAAAATATTTCAGTAACTAATTCGTGCTCGTGTAGTGAGTAAAGCCGGAGATCTAGTCGTGCGAATCGTAACTGATAAAGATATTTTCACCGCGTTGTACTCGCATTCTGGAGGGCCCGGATTCGATCCCCAGGTCCGGCCATCCTGACTTCGGTTTTTCGTGGTTTCCCGAAACCGCTCCAGGCGAATACTGGGATGGTTCCTGAACAAAGGCCATGGCCGATTCAACTCCTAGCTTCTGTCATTGTACCGAGTTGTGTGTCACCGACTCTAATGACCTTGCTGTCGAAGTGACGTTAAGCCCACTTACCTCGCCTGTATAAACTGTTTCGTGTAACTATGATAAAATTTGACGGATACTTACGAACAATAATACCTGCTAACATTTTGTAACTTAAGGCCACGGTCGTAGAAGAACAGGTCTGGACACTCGCCTATCTACCAATGTATTTTGCTTGACCCCCTTGTTGTTTGGCTGTAGTTCGTCAAGTTACCGAGAATGGCGTACTTTTTGGCGCTGTTTTCCTGGCGGTTGGACTCAAACTCCGTCCACTTTTTTCCATTGTTAAATTTATAAAGTAAATAAAGATTGCTGGAGCCTTTTCTTAAATTTGTGAGCGAAGAAAGTATTTCATAAATAGATAAAAAAAATACGTTTTGACAAATTGTTTATCTTAGCGGAAAGGAAGTGGGCGGAGTTTAGTCCGACCGCCGTAACATCAGCGCCAATAAAACACAATATTCTCGGTAACTTGGTGAACTACAGCCAAACAACAAGGGGGTCAAGTTTCCAGGCGAGTGTCCAGACCTGTTCCTCTACGGCCGTGCTTAAGGCATAATGCAAGACCAAATGTTCACTATAAATTGTGAACTGGACACCTATGTACATTTTAGAATTTTAAATGTCTTGCATTTTGACACATATTACAGAATATTATATTGTCCATAAGTGGCCGTCAAATTTAACCAAATTTGTACGATAGTAAAAATTGTTATGCGTAAGAGACGGCTGCTTGCCTTATTTTTTGCATGTATCAAAGAACATAAATTAATACAAGGCGCCGAATGTTGTGTAAGGACAGATAACTGTGTCATAAAGTACTTGCCGCAGCCGTAGTGAACGGGACGTGGATTCCTATTAGCTCGTTGCTTTCTCTATTCTCCCTTCCCTTCTCTCTCTCTCTCTCGAGTTGTGCAGGAAAGTAACTGAGAGAGTAGAGAGAGAGAGAGAGAGAGAGAGAGAGAGATGACAAAAAGAGAACAAACGAATTTTGTGAATGAACGCGTATGGTTTGCGAGATAGCTGTTGGAAGCGGGCCAACTCGCCTCGGCTGATGGCGCAATAGCTGTCGGGTACAACAAATCCTTCCTCGTACACCCCAGTCGCAATAAGGGGGGAAAATAAAAACTAAAGCGAAACAGGTTTTTCTCTTTAAGGCAGACAGCAACCTTAGCGTCATCCGTATATGTCACTGAAATGTCCAGTTCTGTTTGACCATTATGGCGAAGTTGGTTAGGATTTCAGTTTTAAACGGTGCAAAGGGTTATGGACTTCTGGTAGTCGTAAATTTGAATTTTATGTTTAAGTCTTCTCACCTCTCGTCGTCTGGCTCGTTCATACAACAGACAAGGTCTTGTCCTCAGAAGACGAGAGACAAAGTAATGTTAAAAAAGAATTTAAATATGCGGCTTCTCAAAAAAAAAACATATAAACGAAAAAACTATTTTCTCAGACGGTTTTTAACTTTTTTATGTTGACTGGGGGACACTGGCTTCACGCATTTATTATTTATCAGTTTATTTCGCCCGTTTCATACCTCGGGTTCTTATTTGCTCTGTTCTGTTGCGAATATTATTATTATTTGATGAAAACATATATTGTAAAACCGCTACATAGATGTCTTCAGAAATGATGTAACTATGTTAGGTATTTACATCATACAATTGATATTTTTTTCATAATTTCGGCTTATTATCAACTTTGAGAAAATTTCGTTATAACAATAATTATTCAAAATTATGTATCATTTTTAGTTTTGGAAAAAAAAATCTGCATTGTACAAACAATTTTTAACAAAGCAATGTGCCGATGTTACAAAATTTCCCTTTTAGGATGTAAAAAAATAATATTAGCAAAAATACGTAAATAGCGGAACAAACCATATTCTACGCCTCATACTAATAAAATATATATTAAAAAAATTAACGGGAAGCAAAAACTGTAGCAAGAAATTAAATTAATCCAAGATGGTGACGGATGTATTACAGTAATCGTGAAGCGAATATATGGACTGGTATGTAGCACCAGAGATTAGAGAAATATACACATGGAGCATGAAGTATGTTTTATAGCGATGGGGGTGAGGCCTCAAGACTAAAGAGGGACGAGACCATCTGCCATATTGATCCGTAAATGAAATTGTTGGTTACCGTAGCAACGTGTTGCATCCCGTCATACTGTTACGTGAATAAACAAAGCCAGCTTGACTTCAGTATAGGCTGCTAATGCTCTATCTGTATTTTTTCTCATCTCTGTGTCACACAAAACCTTCCTGTATATTTTTTACTCGGTATTAAAAATAAAAACACTCGCAGTCAGTCAGTCGGTCGGTCGGGAGCGTGGAAGGCACCCTAGTTCTTGGAGCGGGAAGGCGGTTCGTTTCGCGCCGCTCCCCGTCAAAGTGTCGAGATGCCCTCCCTCCCCACCCTCTTCTCCCTACAGGGAGACGGGCAGGCGAGTTATCCTCGGAAAACCTTCCCGACCTCATTCCTAGCTCTTTCGTTCCGCCGAGTGTGTGACGCGGTCCAGGCACACAGATGCCAGCGCTGCTCGCGTGTGTATATTTTCTCGGTATTCATCAGCATCTTTGGCGACGGCGCCGTCGGACAGCCAGACAGGGGAAGACCCTCTGGTGTTGCCATTACGACCTTCGCCGCTCCCACTGACCTACTCTAACAGGCTATTATGTAACTCCACGAGAAATTTACAAAAGACGTAAACATCTTCCTGCCAATTTTTTTTTGTGTGGAGAGCACAACATTATTTCGAAGGTTCCTAGAAACTGCAACTTCTCTAACTCACATATAAAAGCGAAACATCACTCACTGACTCATCAACGTACAGGCAAAACTGTTGGACGCAGATGGTAGCTTCCCTTTAAGATGTAGTCACCCAGGAATAAGGCATTTATCGAAATTCGAAAATTAAGGGGGTAAAAGGTGTGAACAAATATTTTTAATGAATACTCGATATTTCTTAAAGCAGTTTAGATGTCACGGTGGTTTTTTTCTTTCAGAATTAAGCTTGCATAATTGCATATTGACGCAACTTCAGGATTTTTCGAAATATTTCAATTAAGTGAATTCGACAAATTAAACTATTTCGGGAAATAATCCTCACAATTAGAGGAACAAGGAATGTTGTACGAATTAACATAGGTCCAAAAACGCACCGTTACTGTGAGTATAGGTCGTTCGGAATAAAGTGAGCACTAAAGATTTAACCTTTGAAAAAAACAAAATCACCAGCTATTAGTGCACATAATTCAGCGTCATCAATAGTTACCTTACAACTTATATGTTTGGCAGCAACTTGCTGAATGTAGTTCCGTGAATATTCCTATTTAAATACAACCATACATAAATAAAATCAACTGAACTCAACGTATTTGTATTTTATATAATCAATAAACTGTTCAAGTTAAAATATATTGGTTACTACCGACTGTACAATTTATCTTACACGCGCAGGCATCAAGTGACGTGCCCAGACAGGTCAGACATTCCCCGTTGTTAGCGGTTACGTGCGGAAAAATAAGAATTGGCTGAAAATAAAACTTTAGCAGGGTTTTTGTAAGTGCTCACTTTATCCTGAACAGACTAAATATACTACAGGTCTGATGACTTACAGTATATGACGAGCCGACTGGATCATATTACCGAGGAATGCTACATCGGGCAATTAAATACGTCTTATCTGGTACGAAGTTGCCAATAACAACTACAATGGCATTCCACACTAACACGATCCAGTATGCGCGCTATGAACTCTGAGATGTAGTGAAGAAATAGTGCATTTTCGAACCAGTGTTCACGTAATATTTTTGTTCCTCTAGGCGTGAAGATTGCTCCTCCAAAATATTGACACACAACTTTGCAACATTCTGTATATCGGATTTATCGCCTGAAATATTTTCTTTTAATCTAAAGTATCGAACACACATCCGAGTGTTGTTTGTTCCCTGTGACGTGGCACGAAACTCGTCGGCCCGCGGGGGTTACGCGCACGGCACGGCACGGTACTGCTTCCAGACCGACATTCCAGCCAAATGATAGCGAGAGTAGTTCAGGAGAAGCCCCGTTGTCGTCACCGCAGGCTCGCGAGAAGGAAACAAGGGCAGAGGGGGAGCTGCCGACAGAGTGATCATCGAGCGCCGGGGAAGACACCCAGCCTCACGTGCGGCGCTAACGTTGACGCCACCCCCTCCCCCCTTCGTCATCGTCGTGTTCACGACTCCTGATCGACACCACCTTAGACGTTTACAAATATTCAGTCTGCCTGAGACGCGGTTGTATGAAGTAACCTGCTGGGGTTAGGTGGGTTTTACCCTGTCACGTGACCAGATTATGTCCAACCACCCGGTAATTCCTCAATTAATTAACGCTCGAAATATCATTTTAAATCTACTCGTTTTTTAAAGTCAACATAGCTAACTTTGTGAGCAAACATTGACCAAGAATGATACATTTATTTAGTGTAATCTCTTGTCCGGCAATTAAATGTACGACATTTCCGAGTCAAAGTTTTTCTTCAGACATACGTTATCTGAAGAAAAATTCTTCTTAAAAACCTATTGCCTAAGTCTGCTGTTTGTTTTATTTTTGCAAATTTGCTTCGAGAAAACTACAGTTTTAAACTGATGCATTGTTTTTTAACTCTGAATTGTATACCACGCCCTCTTTAAGACTATTTCAGAATCTCACGACAGTAGGTTAGGTAGAAAAAAATTTCAGCTTCCATTGTGCGAATATTAACCCGAATAAAGTTTACTTGTGCCCAAATATTCACAAGAGCAGTCTCTTGACCAACTCCTCGCTTACCCTGATCTGAATGTACTGTGTTCCAAATATCGAAGAGACAAGCACGAAACAAACATTATGTCTAGTAGTAAAATACGAAGACTTTTTGTTATTCCTGCCAACTTAAAATACTGAAGAGTATTAGCGACTTTTATCACAATCCTAGTGTTCGACAAACACTGGTCATGTGTCCGAAGAAACTTACTCTACTCCGGTTCGTGAGATTTTGTAAACTAGTGAAAAGCCTGCAAACAAGTTAGGGTTCCTGACTTATTAAACGCCTATACTCGGGTTGCTGTTTCCACGCCTCAAGTCGAAATTCCCAAACGAGAGCAGATATAAAAAAAACTGTTGCACAGTTTTGTTAACGTTGTTTTACTATGTAGTAAATTTTTAGCTAGACAAAAAATTATATTTATTTGTTCATTAATGAGAATTTATTTAATTGCATAATTAGTTAAAAACCACTGTGTGTTTTGTCTTGAAACAATTAGTTAACATAATGTACACCATTTGTAACCAAACTGTGCAACAGTTTTTTGATATTTGCTCTTGTTTAGGATTTAGAAAATTGTCGTAAATAAAAGTAGTATTATGGTTGACGGCCTTAACCTCGTGACTTAATATAATCGTACCAAGAGAAACATTTCGGATAGAGTCGTTTAAATAAAAGTGATCCAAGTGAAGTTAGCTTGCTTAAAAAAATGAACAGAGCTAGTTAACTTCATAACTTACGTCGGCGTCCTAGCCTCTACAAAAACTTCCAGGAATGCCTCTGTCACAGATATCTGCTGCAGCAGGGGATTTGAAACCGTATAAATAAATCTTCAAATAAAGAAGTCATAAGGTAAAAGAGATGATACAGTAGTCCAGCACTGTATTTCAATGGTCGCATTGAGCGCCATGTTAATGCACCGATTTACGACCCATCAGACAGGCTATTAAGCCTAAAGCCCCGGGTAAGCGTCTACGTATCATTGCACAAGGAGATGTACTTTTTGTGCCTCCTACGTTTCCTCCTCAGACAACACAGCTCACACCGAGGCGACCTTGGTTAGATTCCTGATGGGACCATCCACGCTTTTCATTAGTGGGGAACGTGGTGGGCGTTGCCGTTGGCCGGCGGATTTTCTCAGGGAATTCCCGTTCCTCCTGCTCTTGCATTCCTCCATCGAACCAAACTGACCTTGCAATCTAACACCTCCAGTGCTCAAGACCTCCTTCCCTGAAACCTTAGTTCCCGAGGACACTGTTCGAAATTTAAGGAAGGAGAGCTCTGTTTTGCAGCTCGTCATCGTAAATAAATCACTTTTCAGGTCTCTCATCACGCTGTCTTTGGAATCGTGACGGTTTAGGAGCTCGTTTTATAAAAAACGGCCGTCTGACTGCACAACATTCGGGTTATGGTCAAGTTGACTGCCACCTGGAAGGCAACAAGACTGTGTACCTTCTCCGCGCAGGTCAACAGGTAGACAAAATCACGAACTAACGCGAAGCAATGGGCGTCCAGGAGAAAACGATTACCGATGGTCCTCGAAAAAGATAGAACAGAGTTGGTGATCGCCGGCGTAATTTGGAGGATCCTGAGGAAGTACACCTGTCATCGGCAGTAGTCGTTGAAATGAATCTCCAAGACGATAATTCCAGTCTTGGATGGCGCACCAGAACTTCAAAGCTCCACGTGGTGAGTTGTTAGCGTAAACTGCGTGGCCACCCAAGCAAGAATGTACATAGATTAATTATCAATGCGGGTTAAATGTATTACCACGTTCTGTCACATCTTCAGGATGTTTGAAATCTTCAATACCGCGGTGACTCTTCGATTGCGATAGCGTTTGCCTAGATTTAGAACGTAAGAGAATGATTTAAAAGAAAGACGATTTATCATCGTGCCACCTACAGAAAGAATGTTCGCGATGGACGTGAATGCACCTTTGATGTGATTTCAGCCGACATTGCAGACTCAGTCTTCAGGACGAACTTCACCTTCGCAGTCAGCGTGCAAGGCATGCGTGTAAGTATGTGTGATTTAAGCTTTAGTTAATTGTTAGGCATATGACAAATTTTCTTCAAGGCAGTGGGGAGAAGGATCATCCTGAATATAATATGACTACAACGTCGGCCGAAAAGATATTGTTGAATATCCGTAGGGTACGATTAGAAGTTATCGAGCTACAGAAATTATTCCTTGAGAATTGGACTCGTGGTTCAGAGCAAGTGCTCTGTGTCTGGAAAGCCTGAAACATTTTGCGATTTGAAAGATACCGACCAAGGTTGGCAACAGTGTTGGAGCTATTACCCGGGACTGCAGCGAAGGCTCTGTCATTACTGTCGCCGCGAGAATTATGTAGACACGAGAGGGAGATTAAATGGAAAGGATAGGTTGCGTTGGTCATGTTCTTGACCGCCACGGTTTACCTTCCTCTAGTTGCCAGTCGTAAAGCGGGTGTTGCACAGAGAATACCGTGTATAAATACAACACACGTTACAATATACTGTTCGCATTGAGCAATAGACTCCCATTTAAACTTGCAAAGTTGGCATACGCCATAATTTTCATAAGACATTATTGTTGTGTCCTGGGATTATATGTATTATGTTAAGTGCAGTATGCTCGCAGCACTATGCACTCCTAACTTTTAAAATGGTTTAACTCAGCTGGCTTAATTTGGCAATATAATACAGGAATTGAACCCATATACAATATAACTGACTATTTTAGGCCTACCTAGGCTATGGTAAAATAAACTGCCTGAAAAATGACACGCATATCTCTGCTAATATCCTAATTTACTTTCCTGTGTATGAATAATATCCTGTTATTTCTTTCTACTTTTTTATTTACAATACGTAGTGCAAGTAAAATGGCGTGATGGAAGTATTGTGACCTTGAGACAAAATACCAAGAAATATAGTGACTGGATTTGTTTGTATGGACATACTCCATTGCGAAATCATATCAATGCCCGGTATGGACCCGGTATGCATATTTCTCTGAGGATTATTTCGCAATGGAGTATGTCCATACAAACAAATCCAGTCATGCACCCCTATTACACAGTTCTTTCAAAGATCATAAGAAATATAGTCATTCTCTCTTTCTCAAATACGTACACCCTTTAAATTTATTTTTCAAATGAACTGCGTCATGGTTAACAAAAACTCACATGTATGCATATTTAAGCCGGCAGAATTAATTTATAGATCAAAAAATGCTGTTGTACAGCAAATAAAAGCGGAGGGGATAACCATATTTTGTGCGCCAATCATTCCATCAGTTGAACTTTAATAACAATGCGTAATCGTTTTTTGTAATAAATTCGTCTTATTAAGAATAAGTAGACCTGGCGCGTGAGACGTGCTGTAGCGTGACAAGAAAAGCATTTTTTCTTGTGTAACTATTAAAAATATTTCCGAAGCGTTTATCTACGAAAAGAAGACACACTACTAACTGTGTCCCTATGATTTAAAAAACGCCGTTTGCTTATTAAAAAATTATTTCAAAGCTCCTCAAAAGTGCTAAAAATGTTTTTCTTCGCGTTGCTGTAGCTTAGAAAATATCAATCGTAACAGTAAATCCAAGCCATAGAAACCTGCGTTGGACTTTACCACAAACTTTCCGCCAGTAAAACTGGGTCATCGCTTAAACCTCCCTTTGAAAAACTGTTTCTACGAAAACACTACACGCTAGTTTAGTCCTCTGCGCCTAGAGGCGATGAGGTGTTTGACGGACGTGTTATGTTCGACTTATTGCCTTCCCCGTTTCCGTACCTCAAAGGTAAAGAGAATGCTACCGTCCACTAACTCTTAGCTAAATGCGAACAAAAAATCACATCTCGTCTGTAAATCACTTTAGGCATGCTTTAAAAAAAATGTGTGTGTAAAGAGACGCCGCGATGCTTGGAGGACGGTGACGGCCGTCAGTGGCGTCGTTGTCGTCGGCGGCGGCGATGGTGCCCCGCGCAGCAGACCCACGTCGCCGTGGGAAGCAGTGGCCGGGGTCCGTCCTAATGAGCGGCGCACACATGCTGGTCCAGCCCCGCTCCGCTCATCAGCGGGCCAAACGCCAACTCTACCCCTTGCGGCCACACGTTAGCCTGCGCCTTCAAGTACTAACCCAGTTACCCAACCTCACCCCACTACAATCGTCATTCACGGAAAACAACCTGCTAGAGTTAGCTCGGGCTTGCTCGATCACCGGAGGTTAGCCAGGGTATGATCGAACGCGTGCAATCAAGTAGATCGGTTCGCATTTTGCATGCAAAATAATTAACTCGGATAACTTATTACACCAGGGTTAAACGAGTCGTTTTTACTCCAAATGACTAGTAACGTTTTGCTAGCTGACTCAGACAGTAACACACCTGATTACGCTGGGCTCCGAACCACTAAAAAACATTGGCGCATAGAAATATTTGAGCCATACATTTATCTAGCTGGCCAATCATGTGAGTGACGCGTCAATAGCTGTGAACATCCAGATCCATTCCAACTGATAGGAGTTCGAAGTAAAATGTACTAACATAATATTGCTAGGTCTTTGTGCCGAGTGCTTTATCAGATTTTTTTTCTCGGGCTGCTACGAATAATGGACAATGTGAGAAGAACAGGGAAACGGAATGAGGACGTTAATGATGACCGCTACCTCACCCACAGAACCGATAGCGTCTACATGTAAAATTATAATGAGAAACAAAATTCGATATTTGCAGACCTAAAATTTTTAGTTTACTTCTTTGAGAAAGTTGTAGTTATACACTGGAAGCGACTATATGAGAGGACTCTCACTTGATTCTCAATTTAGAATGCAGCAAAGAGAATTCTATCGTGGTGACCGTAGGCCTACTGAATAAGGTACCGTCTTAAAGATGCTGTTCGCCGTCGTTCAATTCTCGGGAGGCAAGGTGCGTTGGTCGTCTCAGCTTATTTCAGCCATGCTATCCATGAGCTTATCAACAGTTTTGGCGCAACTGTTGAAAAGGGACGTGCCACACGAGTCCAGAAATACACAATAAATTGAGCAGTCCATTTCAATAGCATCCCAAGTACACATACGAGCAAATTCCTGAAAATGGTCCATATGTACCTTCCTAGTCTTATTTGTGTATTGAAGCCTGTAATTCCTACATGCAACGATAACATACGTACAGAAGTCTTACCGCCACATTATGAAATACCCTTGATGTTAATTTTTCGATGCTTCCAGAAAATAAACATTCTCGGACAAGGAATTAGAAATGGAATCCTCAACTGGGCAAGCCAGCATATGAATGAATGAGGAACTCTGTAGGACATTCCATCCCCGACGCACCTGACCTACAAGAGTATGACCCACGAAAGCATAGTAATCTTGGAAAAGGTAAGTTAGGGGTTGGTGGAGGTTTCTTGATCCACTCTTGTTCTTCGTGGAAAGGTCAGTGTATTGACATTAGAGACCCCCTTGCCGCCAAGGAGTGCACCCTATAGACGGGCTTCTCCCCCTACCCTCAGCCCTATCATCCGCCGACTATTTCCCAGACGTACCAAGTGCTCGTGCAAACATAAGACCGCCCTGAACCCGCTCCATCTACCACACCTCTTCACTTTCCCCTTCGTCATTATGCTCGACTGACTATCCTCGTTACCACGCTCCGGACAGTCCACATCGAAGGTATCTCCGATTAAATTACTACACGTTTCTCGTCCAAGAGTACGTAAACACCAGGGAACCTCACAGTGATGGTTAGCTATTAATTCCGCTGCTTAATTCACGTTTTATTTGACTTGTTAGTTTTTTAATGCAAGCAGCCCTGAGTTTGAATCTCGTCGGATGTAAACATCACGATTTGGCTGTATTTTTATGATTATTATTATCATTATCATCGTTATCACATTCATCATTAAAATATTGTACTAATTTTTTGTTCGCCTACCCATGCAAGTACTTAAAGCAAATTTTTACCAGAAAATATACTAAAGTTTTTGGCTATAACTAGGGCTAGGAATATTTCGCGAGTTCAACGACCAACATGCTAGAATTCATTATCCTGTGTATACCGAAGCTCTGCCATTTTTTGTCCATTACCTGCTACTCATTCAGACAGCAGACAATGAACAAATAGACGGGGCTTGAGTATGCATAGGACATTGCAGGTCATTGAACTCGTGAATTTTTCCTAGCCCTAGCTATAACTAAAATATTTCCGGTATTTAAGGTTATATATATATATATATATATATATATATATATATATATATATATATATATATATATATATATATATATATCCGTTCAGTGGGAGTTAAAGGAAAATCTAACTACAAATTAAAAGAATTTTCGTATCGAACATTTCCGCTGACTGAAATGGAATGCTATCGTGCAGTTGAACTGAAACGCTTTGATTGTAAGCGATGAAACAGTTGTATTCGTAGAACTCGTCATATAGTAAGACTACTTGCATGCGGTTTGTTTTGTACTAGGTTACTGGAACTTGTTGTAATGGTTGTACAACATTCCAATAAATGAACAATGGTCACATTAACTTGAACGGGCGATTGTTTACTGAACAGCTGTTTATCTGCATCTTGGATCATTTCCTAACATTTTTATACGGTGACATTTGATACTGTTTGACTAAATTTCTCTCACTGGTACATATTTCGCACGGCGTAAATTTTGAGACCACGTCATTGGTTTTATTGAATAACAATTTATTTTTCGTTGCTAACGGGTAGCATTGTGCGTTTAAACTATACTCCATTTCACATAAGTTTGGATAAATTTTACAGCAACTTATGGGCAATAATTTCTACTATTTTGTTATTTGTGGCACTACACAAGACAAACTTTGCAGTACAAATACTGAAATGGCAATCTCAGGTACATTTTACATATCTTGCATTGTGCAACAAATTACGAAATATTAAAAATTATTGCCCATAAGTTGTCAGATTTATCCAAACTTATATGAAACAGAGTATAGAAACATACATAACACTGCGCAGAAGGGCAAACACGTCACGATAGTGAATCTCCATGAAACTAATATAAAAGCATGTGGTTGCTTCGTACTTTTATATTTAAATACACACGGCCAAACGTTTGTAGACACTAGCAGATGTTATTTTATACGAACTACCGAACGCTATTTTGCTGATCACTAAAACATTAATTACCTTGTAATCACTGAAAAAATCGAAGTCGCTGTTTACAATCAAGTGAGCACATTTAAGATAATGCTAAATTTCTTCTTTCCAGTAAATTTATATTTTTTCTGCCAATTATTAACAAAACAGTTCTACGTGACTAAACACATTACAGCAATTTAATTCATTTCAATCCTAAAAGAAGGATGCCATAATACATTATAATGATTCGCGACAACGCTTGTAGCATGAGCCTAAAAAGGGTTCCTGTTATTTAGCGAATGGTCTATACTAATCTTTCTTACTACGGGGTACAGGAAACGCATTCAGTTAATCCACTGAAGGGACGCAGTTTCGACGTGAAAAATTAGTTGAATTTTTAAAGTTATTTTTATTTAATTACTATTGAGACATAGCAAAGACTGGCATTGTTCGGACCCTTGTTAATGATTTTCGCAAATAAATTATACTTTGTAGGTTACGTGATTTTAACTGCCCGCGAGATGACGATTCTCCGATAAGACATTCTACCGATCGCAGTTGCATCACTCGTTTCCTGAACTAACGTTAGTAGAGGATAATCGCCGTTACGTTCGGTTGCCGTTGTGAAGTCTGGTGACGAGCGTAGCAAGCCTGCTTCCCACCTGACCTCTGCCCAAGATGCCCAGCATCTACTTTGCGTACGACCAGAGTGTACGACGCTCCTCCCAAACACCCCTGAAGCATGGGAAGGAAAACAGAAGACAGGTTTCATAATGGTAGCAAGCCCCTGCCGCACAAGGCGTATCGGAAATCAAATTTTGAGATTTTCCACTCGATGAAGTGACAAAAAATTTATTTACAGAATAAAATACCACGAAAGTTCTTGTCACTGTCTTACATGACCTGATGATAAAAACGCATTAAGTTAAATTATAAATAAATAAATAAATATATATATGTAGGATGTTGCAAAATTCCATGTCAGTATTCTAGGGAAACAATCCTCACGTGCAGAGGAACAAAAAGTGTTACATGAACATAGGTCCAAAAACGCTGCGCAACAGTTGGTAATACATGACGTATGGTTGATAGCGCGCGGGTAGGATCATGTTGCTGTGGGGTATCATTACAGCAGTACATAACATGTTACTATGCCACACACTACGCCACTAACACACAGACAGTAGGAACAACTGTGTCTGTCTGGCTCCCGTACGTTACGGAAATTTTCTTATTGGCCTTTCTGGCGAATAGCAGGACTGCCACCTTACGCTGACTGGCGGTAGGCGTTTCAGCCATGTTGCTGGTCAGTACTGGCTGTCAATGACTAGAATTAAGGTGGCTGCCTAAGTGGACGCATATTGCGTGCTCGAGGCATAGAAGTGCGAAAGGGCTAATGAAGAAACAGCAAGCGCATCACACCTCATCGTAGTTTCTAGGCGCAAGTCACTGAACGGCCGTGCTGTCTTCTCTCTGGTAAATTAAAGTCGCCTTTACAAGACATTAAATGGTGAGCCGATAATTTTATGACGTAATATTAACGATAATAGAGTATTGTACATGCCTGTGCCATTTAAAATATCCTGCGCCAAGATTTTCCATACCTAAAAAGGACAGTAAAACAACCATTTTCGCATGCGAAGTGAAGGTTCAGAAAATCGTCTTTACACGTGTCATGTTCTTCGGATGCTATTCCTAAGCAGACATCACTCGAGTACGTTGAGTATTTTCGAATAAATTTGCGTCGGTCGAAGCTCTGCACATCGCACAGCGGCTTGGCCAGGCTGCTACCTTAAGGGCGTACAAGTGGGGGGAAAATTACGATTTGATAATATATGAAATAATGTTTGTTTTACAGACGTCACTTGAGAGTAAATTTTCCTTGGACAGTAAAAATTGCGTAGCCAATTTTCCCATAGCGGCATTTCAAAGTCAAAATTTGCATATTTTTTACTTCATACAAAGCTTGAAAACCAATCAACATTATGAAATGAAATAATTCACATTATAACTACATGTCCAGAGCTACTGCTTGACGTATGTGTTAACCCATTATAAGAAAAATTTATATTGAAAAAAATTCTAAAATGTGCAAAATGTTTTACTTTCAGGATTTTTTTAAAATACAAAAATATTTATAATGGGTTTTTATATGCTTCAAGCCGTAGACCGTGACAATGTAGTTTTGAAGTTTTTTTTTTTTTCATTTCATCATGTTTATTGGTAGGGACTGGAAAATTTCACTGATTCAATTACCTGTAGGCTAGAAACCATTCTACTATGCCTTCTCAAGCCCAGACTATTTGTCCACTGGCTGCTACTCAGTGGAACAACAGACAATGAACTAATAGACGGGGCTTATTGGCCATAGTATAATGGATTCTAGTCTGCAGGTTATTGAATGCGCGAAATTTTCCGGCTCCGTATTTATTGGTTTTCAAGTTTTGTATGAAGTAAAAAAATGCAAATTTTGACTTGAAATTACATTATAGGAAAACTCGCTGAGGTATTTTTTTTTCATAAGAGAGAAATGTACACTCTAGTAATGACTACAAAACCGGCACAATTTCATACAAATATAAAATGATGATTTTCTCCCACTTGAACGCCCTTAAGATCGCGATGATGTGAGCTAGAATGGGGAAGGTTCACGACAAGCGACACACATATTGACGTCGGGGGGCCAGCATGAGCTTGTAATGGTTCGACACGGGCTCCCAGGGTCCTGGCACGCACGCTAGTTGTTTGTATGCACCGGGCGAGACTGCGCCGACGCGCATGTAGGCACGACGACATTCCCGGCCATGATAGCTCCTTCTCGTCGCTGTCGGCCGGTCTGCACACCCCACCCAGTTCTTTGCGACCAGCTGACTATCTAGTCTCCCCTTCCCGGGTCGTCCAGGTAACCACCACGACCATGTGACCGTACACACAGGTGACTATATATGTTCCGCATAACTGCAGCAACACATCGTCGGCTTAGTGGGAAAAGTTGGTAAGTCCGTATTTCATAAACTGGACTTACCAACTTTTTCCACTAAGCCGACGATATGACAGTTCTAAAGCCCGCCCCTCCTCCTCACATTTCCTTTGTCAGCCGTCATTTTTTATACTAAAGTGAACCTTAGGTGTCCGTTCCGCAGCGTATACTGTACATTTTGTCTAACAGCATAACTCATATTTAGAGATGCTGGTTAGAGATGATGGTATATCGCGAAAATGTTTTGTGTCAACATAGCCTTGAAAACACTGACACAACGTAGCTGTCTATAGACCAATAACGTGCATCAAATATTAAAATAGCGGTATTCTTATTGGCTTAGTCAAATAGGGCAGTAGCTCCACGTACAAGGAAAAGCCAGTAATATTTTGATAAGCTGAACGAACGTTGAAGCCTAGCAAATAGTCAAGTTTTCCCGCGATATACCATCGTCTCTAATGCTGGTATATCGCGAAAATTATTTCTGTCAACATACCTTTGAAAACACTGTAGTTTCTCGCAACATGTGTTATTGGTAGAGACATGCAAAATTTGCGTTATCATTTGGTAGCAGACTAAACTTCACTTTCCTATACATAACAGAGCATGATCTGCGATTCAATTGGCCACGAGTTTTTATTTGTCGTAATTCACGTGTGTTACGTCTTTACAGAGATTGGCCTCTCTACCGTGTAAGCATTCTCCGCGGCAAGTCACGACAATATCGGCCAGCAAGAGACGTCGAACTATTCTATAGTCAGTTGTCAGAAAATAACGCGAATTTTGCATGTCTCTAGTTATTGGGTGATACACGTCTGGCACTTCGTAACTGTCAGCAGACCAATAACAGGCATAAAATTTTAACAAGAGCGGATTTCTTATTAGCTCAGTCAAATAGGGTAACAGCTCCATGTACTTGCAAAATCCAGTAATCTTACGGTAGGCTAAACGTACGTTTAAATCCAGCAAACAATCACGTTTTCCCGCGATAAATCATAATCTCTTCTTATATAATTAGTGGCCAAAAATTTTTTGTACAATTTTGTCTCTGTGCCTTATGTGCACATCTGCATTTCTGCGCCATGGCCATTGTCTTGGGGGTTCTACTGGCAAATGGCGTCACAGTAACATTATTATGATTGGTGCAGTATAATTAGAGACGTGTATGAACAGACACGCTGCCAAAAAACCATGACGCCGAACGGCCGATGTGTTCGTGAGACGTTGAAACAAGGTGGTGCAAAAATCTTTTCGTGACAAACTCGTGGCATAATGTAAACAGTAATTGCTCAAATATCTGTCAACTATGAAGTTATACGGAACACAGCATACCATCCAGGTTTCAATAGATATCGACCAGTTATACTGTGTTTAGTATAATTTCAATAAAATGTTACAGTTCTGAGGGCAATTACTTTTCATGTGTTACTCTGAAGACAATTACCATTTATGTTGTTCTAGGAGGCAAGTACCTTTCATGTGTTGTTCTGAGGGCAGTTAACGTTTCATATGTTGTTCTGAGGGTAATTTCTTTTTATGTGTTGTTCTAAAGGCAATTGCCTTTCATATGTTGTTCTGAGGGCAGTTAACGTTTCATATTTTGTTCTGAGGGTAATTTCTTTTTATGTGTTGTTCTGAGGGCAATTACCTTTCATGTGTTGTTCTGAGGGCAATTAGCCTACCTTTTATGCGCTGAACATGTTTGATGCTATGTATGTCAACAATTTTGGTTTCAAAATGATCAGCGAAGCCTATTCTACAGTATATACAGTAAATCTTATCTTGCAACATAGGTTCAATATGTCATTTAAGTGAGCGCTAGGAATTCACACTGTGATATTTATTTTACTAAACTCGCGAACCATGTTATATTTTGACACTTCTAAGGGAGCTTATGTTTGCGTTATGTAATGCCAGTCATAACACAATACAGCATTTACATGTTAGATTTATTTGGGGACTAAAAATGTTGATTGATATTTCACAAGCTGCAGCACACATTAGTGCCCTCATACTTGTCAAAATGTATGGAAGGTATATAAAACAGAGTTCTGTACTGTTTTTAACGCAACTAAAATAACTGTAATATCAGAAAGTTATTTAATAAGACAGAGTACAAACTGAACATTATTACAGAACTTTATGCTCTAAGCGTCGAGGAGGTTCAAGAAAACGTTTACGTAACAACCAAGTTTGTGTCAGGTACAAGTGTCTTTTATTTGTACTTAACCGACGCGCGCTGCATAAGCAATGCAACAGAGGGCTATCAACGTCGCTGCATCTCACGACTACGTCTGCTTCCGGAAACAAGAAAGGATTTTTTTCTTTGAATGTTAATGTCTCTAGATGGCAGCCATATTGTCAATGTACATTTGTTTCTAGACTTTGCTTTTCATTACGCCCAGGTGTCCACAATATGAAATAATATTTTTTGATAAATTTATGACGTTGGCTACTGTAATTTAACTTGTATGCGCTGGCATGCGACAAATGAACGAGAATACTTTTAACATAGGTACCTTTTTGTTTATTGTCGTAGCACTGTTTAAGAATACACATTATTTTAATTTTAAAAAATGCTGAAACTGAAAATAAAAATTTTAAAAATTCAATATTTTTTTTAAAATACAAATAATTTTTATTCCTTAATTTCATGAGCATGTAATTGTAGCCTGCAATGTCTTTATCCGCTGTGATTTTTTTTTTTAGTTTGGTTTATCAGTTGGTTTTAGTGTAGTCGTTTAAACAGAAACATGCAAAATATGAATATATCAAGCCATTACGCGAAAACTATGAGAGATAAAAAAATTTCATAAGATACAAATTAAGTCACATTTTGTGTCTAAAGTAAGAAAAAAAATATTTGGTACAAATACAAAATAAAATAATGATTATGAAAATTGCGGTAGACCGCGCCCTTAAGGCACAAATACAGAGGAGACATTACGTAAATCAGCCTCACTGAAAAGTAATTTAACTTATGAGTAGGGAAAGGAAAAATTCGCGTGTTGAAAGACCGGCATGTTAGAATTCACAAGCCCCTTCTGTTCGTTGTCAGTTGTTTCAGTGAGTATCAGCTAGTGAACAAATGGTCGGGGCTTGAATATCCACAGGACAGTGGATTCTAACGTCATGGTTGCCACACAAATCTGATTTTTAAATTCAAGAACATTTCCAGGATTTCAAGGACACAAAACAAATTTTCAAGAAAAGAACGACTGTACTTCCTATATGGACATGGTCAATAAGAGTTACTAGGAACACCTTAAATTTATGAAAAAATTTTCGTTAACATATTTTTGCCAAATATATTACACACACAAAAAAAACACTGTATTTAGACACCAAGTTATCTACTTTAAATTTTTTTTTCCCAATTACAAAAATGTATTAATCACGTAAGGTCTGGAATTTGAGACATAATCATGGTTCAATAATCGTAACACGTAAAATGAACAGTCAGACATGTTGCTTTAACCACACAATGTTTCGAAATGTGGTCCTGATGTTGCAGAAGATGAAGAATCACATTTCACAATTTTTTTATATTACAGCTTACTTTATGTAGAGTCCACTGCATTATTTTTTTTATGCAAATTGGTTCCCACAAGAGAAATTCATACAGATCTACACATGCTTACAGTAAAATAATTTTACTGCAGAGCTTACATTTTGCCAATGAACACACGTGCACACACACACAATCTCTCTCTCTCTCCTTTTTCCAAATTGAAAATATGGTACTGCAACCATGACATCAGGAACAAAGTTACCCGACCATATACATTGTATTTGAAACCAAAGACGCTGAAATAATACCCTCATTGTGAATACTAAGTATCTCGAGGTTTTTATTAGCACATTGTAAACGTTGGTTACGATTTAGGTGCGTATAACAAAAAATATACATCTTTATGCTTCAATATAAGTACATCTTGAAGTGTATCAAACTGACAATTATTCAACTTTCAAACTAATTAGAAAAAAACTCAAGGACAAGTATGGAAATTCAAGCATTTTTCCAGGACTTTTAAGGACATATCAAAATCAAGGGTAATTCAAGCTTTTCAAGAATTCAAGGACATGTGGTCACCATGAACGTGTCACTGACCTCGGAAATTATTCCTCCGTAACTGGATTTGACTTTTTGAACATACTCCTTTTTTGGTACAGAAGGCTGTCAAAGAAAACATAATAAAATAGGAAAACATAAAAGCAGATTATGCATGCTTTAGTCAACAGGGTAGGCCTACACGTACAACATAAAATCACGTTGATGGAATCGGGTCAAATAAAACAGGAACAGAAAAGAAAACAGACCGCCAAGGCATAAAACACAGGTTTGAGGTCTGCTTTGGCAAAAGGACGAACACTGGAACACATAACATATACGTACCACAAAAATACGACACAATGAAAAGACGAAACAAACAACAGTAATTTTCCAAACACGAACAGAAAAACTACGGTTTCGGAACTGGAATTTGTTCTCGTCTTCAGGAAAAGACAACAGGGTTGCACTCGTGTTCTCGATATCTGTTTCTGCTTTTTTTAAAGAGCATTTTTTATGCCTAAACGAGAGCAGATATATCCCAAAACTGTCCGGTAGTTTTATTTAACGTGTTTTTTTTTTTGCCACGAGAGCTACTTTTTTAAGACAAGAAATTAATACGGTTTCGAGTAATAACCCAATTAAGAAAAATTTCTTTAATTACATAATTAGCTATTAAACCATAATATTTTCTGTCTTTAAAAAAGTAGTCAGCATGGTGAAAACCATTTTAAAACAAACTGTTAAACAAATGTTTGATATCTGCTCTCGGTCAGTTGAGTGAGAGAATGAGATAAATATAGAGAGGACGAGAAACAGAGCGAAGGAGCGCTATTCAGAATGGATATCAGGGACAGGTAAGAAGTGACACTCACTAAAACAACTCGGGTTTACGATCTGCCTGCTCCTCCCTCCGTAGTTCAAGAAGTTTCAGAAGGAAAATGCCAACAGGTCTCCGCACTAGACGGTCTGTGAAAGGCGGGCAGTTTATGAGTGCTGGGGAAGGGGGTGGGGGTCATTCCACTGTTGACCTTCGCGTCGCCTTCTACACCTTCATTCATAAGCGATCTCGTGCTCCGTGTGTGTGACCCAGTTTCAAGTGCGGCTCCTGTGCAGTCTCGTCGCGAAGCGCGTTTTTTTTTACCCTGTTCGCGAATTCTTAAAAATTTATTTCATCTTGTAAGGCAAAACTGCCTTCCCTTAATATCATAATACCTTAAGGCCATCAAATTTTTCTTAATTTTTTTTTAATTTATTGAATTTAATTTTTCTAACATTATTAATTCAAATAACATATTTATTGTATTCTATACGCAAAATAGACACTATTAAAAATAACTAGGCCTACGAGCATTATACATTTTAAATAATATATACAAAAATAATAAGAAATTTAGTATTGGCTAAACCAAGTATTTTTGTGTCGTGCAGGGTTAGTAGATTATTATAAAATAGCTACGTTACTTATTTTGTGCGTCATTTATTTATAAATTGTGTGATAACTTTTCAAGTGGTACCTTCAGTGTTTATTGAATCAAGTTTCATGAATCGCTGTACTAGTCAATAAATTGCATTTTAAAAAATTAATTAAATAAATATTTGATCGTATGAAATGCCCTTTAACAAAACTGAACAATTGAAAATATTTCCTTAAAATACGAAGTCCGATGATGAAATATTGCGAAAAAAATTTTTGCCAACATAGCCTTGATATGAAAACACTGTGGTTTCTTGTGACAAATATGACTGGGTGATATGTCTGACACTACGTAGTTGTCTGCAGACCAATAACAGGCATAAAATATTACAAGAGCAGAATTATTATTGGCTCAGTCAAACAGGGTAACAGCCACACGTACATGCAAAAACTAGTAATCTAATGGTAGGCTGATCGTACGTTAAAATCTAGCAAACAGTCAAATTGTACCGAGATAAAATATCATCTCTAGCAATAATTAGAGACCAGGAAATTTTGCGGGTTAAACGAGTTACCGAGTAAATTTCACAGTCAATATTACGGGAAACAATACCCACACGTAGAGGAACAAAAAATGCTACATAGACGTATGTCCGGAAACGCACCATTTCTGCACTACAGTTCCTTCCCAATAGTCTGATGTACCAACGATGTATTTTCACAGATTTCTATCCATGTTCACAGTTATTCCCAGTGTGATATGGGTTAGTGACATAACGGAATAATTTACAATGTACAGGACTACTGTAATGATACTCCACACCTACATGACCCAGCACACGCTGTTCACCTTAACATCATGTATCGTGAACTATAGTGCAGAAACTGTGAATTTCAGCAGAAAAGGTCACTTCTACGACCTCGTCATTTCACAGAACTTTCTTCCTACTCTTCCCCTTACTCCCTCCACGAACCACTCTGCACACCTCCTCTAAAAATGTTCTGTCAACTGCCGAGGTCGTAGATCTCCCCTACACTTCTTAACCCTCTACAAAACCATACGCACCGCCTGTTGGCATCCCTTTACCCAGTCCATAAACCATACGCACCGTCTATTGGTGCTTGTGTACCGTTCCTCCCATTGGCTACAACGAGACGTGAAGAGTTCGTACACCTGACATAAAGCCGAAACCCTATTGGCCATAGCATTGAACATTCGTCACAGCCCCGCATAAATCCCAGCGTAGTGGGGAGAGGAAAATATGTTCTGTCAACTGATGAGGTCGTAGAACTGACATAGCCCCCACTTTAGGACCTTTGTCCAAATAACATTTTATGTTCCTCTAAATGTGAGAATAGTTTCCCTAAAATATCGAAATGCAGCTTGACAACACCCTGCACAACAGCATCTTGTCGGGGAGAGGGGAAGGATACCGCCCAGCATTGTTTACTATCGTCTGTCGAGAGCTTCTCATGATCGGGAACCAGTTTCCAGGGTTGGTGAAAGGGGAGGGGGTGTACGGGGGACGCGACGAGAGGGAGTTGGCTGGTGGAACTCTAAACCAGACAAGAGCGATCCTAGGTAGCATCGATGATTGTCGATCAGAAAGGGAAAAAAAGAGGTTGGATTTGATTTGTGGGAAGGAAGGAAATTGAGGGGGATGGTGGAGGGGGTGGGAGACAGACGGTCCGGCGTTTGCTAAAGGTCGGTAAACCACCACGAAACGTTTTCCTGCTCTCTTTGCTGCGTGATCGAGCGAGAAGTCGGGGAGAAGATGCAAAAATAAAAGTGATTTAAGATTGTCAACTCCTTTCCCTGTCTTTGGAGGCGACGTCTCTCTCTCTCTCTCTTTGTCTTCATCTATACGCAATTCTTTACGTTCCAAAGCGAGGAAACCAGAAACGGTCGGTGCTCCGCCGCAGAAAACCCTCCGTGGTTAGCATCTGTTTATACGAAGGCAAAACTCAAAAACGGAACATAGAAGAGGAAGTAACTCTCATAAAAATTATATATCCTAGTAAGTTAACGGGAAGGTCGGGAATGGAATTTGGCAATACAGGAATTTTTTTTTGCAAGTCGACTGGAATCTGAGCAACCATTAAAAATGTGCGTGAACTTCGCAGATTCATTTGGCAGCAGCCTAAAATTTTTTAATGTTTAAAACATTTGATAGTTAAGGCACGTCTCAGTCTACGTTTATCGTTATTGTGGGCGTCCAAATGAGGAAGAATCATACTTTTATATTTGTATGAAGTAGTTTAAGTTTTGTAGACCTAACTTAGGAGTACCTTTACCACTTGCAAAATAAATAGCCAATCCAGTTTTCCCATAATGGCCCTTCAAAGTCAAAATTTTTATGTTTTTTTGTTCTTATAAGCCGCAGAAACCAATGTCATAATGAAATTTTAAAAAATATTAACATCGGATTTACGTGTCATGGGCCACTACTTGACATGATAAACAATTAAAGAATTTTTTAAAAAAATCTAGAAAAGAAGCAAAAAAATTCAAATTTCAGAGTACAAAAAATGTCTTATAATGAATATTAAAACATGCCAAGCCAAGTAGTCCGTGACAAAAAGTTTCAATGTATTTTTTTTTTCATTTCATTGTGTTTATTGATGTTTGTGGCTTATAAGAAAGAAAATCATCAAATGTTGACTTTGAAACACCATAATAGGAGAACTGCCTGAGTTAATTTTTTGTAGGAGGTAAATGTACTCCCAAGTAAGTGACGTCTATAAAACTAACACAATTTCATTCAAATATAAAATTGAGAGTCTTCCCCACTTGAACAGCTGATGTGATAACTATATATCCGGGCATTACACGGTTCAACGACATGTCGGCTGGACTACACGATACTGTGTACACTCTTTTCTCATCTGCTTGTTCATTCCCCAGTAGCAAATACAATCATTTTTCAGTTGGCCAACTGTTGGCAGAAGCGGCCAACGTTCGCTAGTATGATGGTCTACTTTTGCTGGAATGGTTGTTGATCAGGCCATGCCAGTAAATATGTTTGTAGTTATACTGAAATAATTTGTATGTGGGCAACTTAGTTTAAAATGACTGCCATATTTCAGTATAAGTCCACAAGCAGACTTAGCAAACTAACTAGCACCTGAGTATAATAATAATGCTTGTGGTACACTTGTGGTTAATGTGTGGGTTGATGTCATTATGCGTCATGTATGCCACATGTGGCCACGGGTGCATTCCGAATGTGCACTGCCTGGGGGCTGCTTATCACGATCAGATTTGCACAAGTGGACCAGTTGATGTTTGCTATTTGGGTTGGTTGCTTTGCTACTCCAGTTGTAGGTGGGACAAGGTAGTGTAGGAATATTTTCATACAGTTCAGTTATAGGTTCATAGTCCTTAAGGACGTACACCCATTTCAAGTTCACCAATGCCCATTATAGCATATTTTATAGCAGCCGAAAAAGGTGGAAGTAGGAGTTTTTGCGGTCCTTTTTATGTATGCAAATCTTGGCGCAGAATATTTTTATTGGTATAAACGTGTTCAAGACACCTTTATCTTCAATATTACGTCATAAAATGAATGGTCACCATTGAAAGTCTCACACAGGCGCGTGGTCGGCGAGGAGACCGCATCAGTTCAGTGACGTCCTTATTGATTCCGCACTTTTAGGTCTCGAACGCACAAAATGCATTCACCCAGACAACCACCTTAATTGCTTGCTGATCATTGGTTCAGCGCTATCAAGGATGTGTCATCTAAGTCAAAGGTCAATTGCGAAAGTAACGCGAACTTGTACTTGCTCGTGCCTGTAAGATATAGCGATTATTTTTCCGATCCTCAAGAGGTCGTTCCAGTGTTTCAGGCGTATGTATGCAACCCGTATTAACCCCATATATACCAAAGCTAATTTTACTATCGCTATAGCAATAAGAGTGTTACACATATCATCATTATCTTAACGCTTTATCAAAGTCACAGTCGTTCTTATTTTCACTGCGTTCTGCAAAATCAAGTATAACATAAGGTTACATTATCAACGCGATACAATAAAAAGTTTTGTAAAATTTGTAGTCAACCATTCTTTACACTTGACTTCGGGAACTGTGACTTTGATAAAACGTGAAGATAATGTTGATATGTGTAATACTCTTACTGCTACAACGATAGTAAAATTAACCTTGATTTATATGGGGTTAATGCGAATTGCCTAAATGCGCCTGAAACACTGGAATTGCCTCTTAAGGCCTTGATACGGAGTTTTGCAGTGATATGGAAAACATTTTTTTTATTGCTACCTAATACTCATATCAAAATTTCACTGCACAGTTTTGACACTTATATGTTATAATTTGTAGCTGAATTTTTTTGTAGAATTATACTGAACGGTTTTTTAGATTTCATTACCCAAAATACCACGTTTTTCGTCGTGAAAATAAGCAAAAATGAAGGAAATTATTTTTTTGCTGGCGAATGGTACACTATTTTAAAAAACGCGTCCACAGTATTGTGCATCGTGTGATTGCACATTGACTCAAATTTTTTCAAAACTTTTGGTTAAAAATATTTGAGTTATTGGCACCAGTCTGAAAAAAACACGGGAACAAGCCCTGAATATGGGGTATATTTTTGACAGCGTGAGCCTGCCATACGGTTCCATTATCCCCGGGGAGGTAGCTTGACTCAGCTGTGGTGGAGAGGCTGCCATCCAGGTAAGTGCTGGGCCCTGTCCCAACAAAGACCATGGCGAAATATCCCTAATGTCTGACCTTGGCCCTTCCTTCTTTCTTCCCTTCTCCAACAGCCGGTTTTCTGCTCGTCTGCCAGCCTGCAGACCTGCTCCTGTATACGCTATACATGGTCAAGTAAGCACTTTCCAAGTCCTCCTTATTTTCCCCTTTGCGCGAATCTGTACCTTACCGCCATTTGTTGCTATTAACATAACATTGAAACTAATAAACTCATTGTGTGTTCATTTATCGTGCTCAAAAGTTAGTATCTGAGACAATTGAAAATATATTATTTTGATTGTTCTCGACAAGACGATCTCCAAAAGTACTCACTTTGTCGTGAGTTGCAAATATGTGCCAACTTTACGTCTAGGTCACAGTATGTGTCACATTACTTCTGATAATTAGTAATCCACTGCATGCAACATATACTCAGCCACACTCAATTTAACGACTAATTAAAAAAATATATAAATCATTTTTAAAATATTTTATAACGTTTATGGTAAACGGACCAAGGGTCATGCTATACCTTAATATAATGATAAACCACTCTGCGGGCTTCACAGACTTGGGAAAGATCTGTACACCAAGTTAACTAGGTTACCATCAGAGAATCGAAACCACATTCAAAAGGTGATCTCTTTCCTCGATCTGTGATTGTTTTTTTTAACAGTATCAAATACAAGATCAGATTTAAAATGTTTAAGGGCACTGCCTACTTTGAAGCCACGGCGGGAGCAAGCATAGGGTTTTACAGGTTAAATGATTTCCCACCTGGCTCAGTAACGGTTGAAGTTGCATACATGCCACCACTGACTTTTTGTTCGTCTCGGTGCCGCGTACATTGATATGGATCGTTTAGGCAGTTTTATTCAATACCCTGAAAATTGTGGCCAAAAAAGCATTTTTACGCACAAAAAAAAAAAACACGCGAAAATGGCAACTCATAATTTCTTTTCTGCAATTTTATTTACGTAGCAATACTCTCCTTTTCTCGGCGCAGAAAATGGTTTTCGTCCGGAAGCAATATTACAAAAGGTGACCGAGTGCCATTGAAAATAATTTAACGTAAACCTTATTCTTTCTCCGTCAGGACTCCGAGGTAGGCAGCGCCCTTAACATATTTTCGTTACCGACGTTCGAAGCCTTATTAACACGAAGTAAGGTAAGTTTACCCTAGAATGTAGCCAGTGATTTCGAATTCGGTGTAAATTACTTTATTTCAGTAAGTGTGTGGGTTTTCGTAATTTTACTGAAACTATGCGCAAGAGAGTTAGCAACGGCTGTGGTGTCGGCAGATGGTGTCGTGTGACGCGGTTACAGGACGCCGTGGGAAGTCGCGGAACTCGTTTGAGCGCGGGGCCAGCGACGTCTTCGCTCCGTCGTCGTCACACCACACAGAGGACGAGCTCGCTGACGTCCCTGGCCGGTGGAACACTGCGACCCTCGGCCAAGGCTCGTCCTCGTAGTAGCAGTTGTAGTCTTGGGCGGCCTCCCGCGTGACGACAGCCAACCTTGGACTAGACCGCGTCTCCCCGCCGGCAAGTTCGCGGTAACCTCGTTCCTCTCCGGGAAAACACGAGTCATCGAGCAACTCTTGACGCCAAACGCCTGCTAATTGTTGCAAGATGGAATGACGCCCACAAACTAAGTACATACGCACAAGAAAGCCCGAGGTATAGTCTTTCCTGTAAACGAGTGAAAATTATTTTGACAACTCACATGTGTTATTTGAGAAAATAAATCCAATATATTTTGTTTGTGAACCAATGTTACAGAGAAGTGCAAGGTGAAGGTGAATTTATCGTGTTAACCAATGGCGGAGTGTGGTTGCATTACAAAGGAGGCGATATTTTTAGAGACATGATTCTTGGTAAAAAAAATTTTTTGCATCAACTTGTTGTTTCAGTGACTTATGTGCACAACTGCAACTCTGCTTCACAGAAAATGATTGAATGTTTTAAACTCTCGGCGTTCTACCCGTAAATCACTGACTCAGTCAAATGAGCGAGGCATATGCACAAATACACTCCTAACTTACTAATAAACACGATGCATAGCTGCAGATGTACACGTAAACCATTGAAACAAGTTGGGGAAAAATTGTTTTCACCAAAAAAACGGTGACTCTAGACACTAAATATGATTTTACAACCTGAGCACGTGGTGTTAACATGTCTGCAATAATCAAACAATAAGAGTAATTTCTTATTACTGAGGTCATATTACTGGATAATTATATCGTCACCTATTTTACACTATGCGGGCTGGAGATTCACCTGCACCTACCAATCTAAAGTTTCCACATACAACTTGAAAGTTGCTTATAGTCGCTTAGAGCTCATCGCAACTGATGTCATCCCTGAAATAATATCAATCGGCGAGATATAGACATAGACCTATGTCGACAGAAATATCAGATAAATGTACTCGTTCGTTGAATAGATTATACGAATGGCAACGTTCAGAATCAGTAGGCTACAGTATTTAACGTGACTTAGGCGTAACCTACTTTGTGGGCGTTAAAGATGATCTCTCGAGTATCTTATGCCAAGTTTTTAGTCCCGGCCAAAAATAATGTGAAACTTTAAAGATGCTAACACAAAAAAATATTTGCGAGAAAAAAAATCCGTCAATTAAAGGTCCTGATTGGTCAGACAAGATTTTTTTATACAATTATTTCGAATATGTACTGTACATACAACTTCGCTGGTTATGACAATGAGAGTTACGTTATTTGAATCATGTCCGTTGTAGACGAGCCTTAATTTAAGATGAGCATCCTGAAGCATAGAGACGTTCGTGTCAGTTGAACATTTTGCGCGCTTCTATGGTTCCGACACAGCCATTTGAAATTAGAAAATAATTTTTTTCCCACGCGAACGTAAAATTTAAAATTCAGTAAAATGCACATTTGAGTCCTTCGTTGCAAAAATGTGCGGTTTTTAAATTTGGTCGTTAATACATCCTATTGCCCATAAAATACACGAAACAAAATGCTATAAACAGTAATCTACACATTTTTATCACTTTGCCGAGATGAATTTTCGATCAACAGTACCCGAATTTGTGACTTGCGGGAGTAAGTGACATTTACTGGAAAACAATAAAACATAAATACAGTAGAATAACGAAAACAGTTGTTCAGGATTAGTGTATTGTTTGCGTCCTTAGTGGAAGGACTTATTCTAGGTTGTAATTCGGACCATCGCTGTGAATTTCAACAGCGACAACGTTACGTCACGACTTCGAGGTAATTTTTCGAGTTTCGAAGATTGTTACGGATGCTCTACTGACAGATTTGGTTCCTTGGTAAATAACGTTAAAATATACGTGAGTAAATTGAAACATTTGGTACATAAAATTTAATATATGTCGTAATTCATGTTCGAGGGTTCCGGCTGGGAAAACAGCACGAAGTTTTGACACTACGCTTCGAAATAAATATTTCATCATTGCGTAATATTCTGTGAAACCATTTCTGAGGGTCAATTAATTTTGTTATTAAAAACGTGTCTACTGTGAAATGCAAAACTACAAAGTTATGACACTATTGTAATAAAAAAGTGATATTTTGAAGAAAATATTATTATGTTGTTAAGTGCACCGAAGAAACCGCCGTTTACGATGTTTAGAACCGAAACATCTCTAGCAACAAGGACAGGTTTCACTTCTATCATACTAATAATTTTTTTATTGAAGATGCTATCGGACAATTTATATTGTAAAATCAACTTTCGTCACATTGCGTGGTTAATGTTACAACAGACTTAATCGGCAAATAATGCACACCTCTCCACACACTATGAACTAATAAATGACTGTAAATAATTAGTGAGAGGACGGAATCTCCCAGTAATGATCGCAGATGAGAACGCGACCCGCGCATGCAAGGTAAAGATAGAAGGAACAGACTGGCATGAAATGTGGTCTTACCTGTGGATGGATCACGACGTCGCCTCACTGGTGCGGCCCGACCGTCTCTGGACGGCGGTCGGAGGTAGAATGACGGAGGACGCGGCCCGCCTCAGACGGTCGTCCGTTCGTTCCTCTCCGCTCTGCGCGTCCTCCTTCCCTCCCTCCGTAGGCCCGCGATGACCGTTTTTACAACTTCTACTGCTTTTTTATACCTCCCTCGTCCTCCCTTCTTTCCCTTTTCTCGTGCAGGAGAGACGTAGGGAATAAAATATTATTACTGAGCTGGCCTCCGCGGACCACGAAGTCGCACACGCCAGCGCCCGCACTGTCGGCGCCGAGGAACTGTCCTCTTTTACGATTACTCCTGGAGGCGACAAGACCTCCGCCCTGCACCTACCACCGGTCGACAAGCAAAGACTCGGCGCGAACCCGGGACCAGCTCTTTTAAATAGGTGGGGAGGTTATGCCTCGAAGAGGAGGGAGGGTCGGCCCCGTGTGGTGACCCTCGACTCACGGCTGGAGTCGCCCAGAGGGTTGTCGGAGAGTGGGAGGAGGGAGGCAACAAGAGAGGGGATGGCGATCGTGATTGGAGGAAGAAGGAGGAGGCCTCCTCACCGACGGTTTTTTGAAGAAACGCTGTCCGGGCGCGTGGTTTGCCCTCTCTGTAGTGACGTCGTCGCGAAGGGGCTGCTTCGGCCGATGTTGACGTACCCTCCTTCCGCCAGGACCTGCTCCCCCCTCCTATGACTCCTGCTGGTAGCGCCTTCTCCCCTCCACCGACTCTGGTCCAGCTACGCGAGGTTGTAGCGGGTAAAAAAATATCGTAGGTACGTCGTATTTCTCCTCCTTTCGGCGCGCCGTGCACCACCGCGGAGAGTTTGATGCACTCGGCGCGAGGTATTGTGGAGGGGAGCTGGAGGGATGGCACTCTCGCAGCGGGCCGGTGACGCAAGCCGCGTCGTCAGCGATGACGCCCCGAGGACCCGGGCTGCCTGTCCTTGGCGCGGCGCAGCGGTCCGCGCTGGTTGGTCGGCTGCGGGAGCGTCTCGTCGGCGTCGCCTGAAGGGGAAGACTTGCGACGTCTCCCGCCCGCGGCATTCGTCGGCCGGCAAGCCGGGCGCGAGGATCTTTCTGTTCATGGCCGTCGTCCTAGGCCTGTCTCCTGAGAGACGTCGCTCGTCCCCTGGAAGAATCTGTTGCCACGCCTGGGACGTTTCCCGACGCTGACTCCTGGGAGATAAGTCACTGTGAATCTGCGACATGGTTTCGCAAAACTGCCAAGAATTACACATGACATTTCTGTACTCCGGCGGTACTCGTAAAGTTGGGAAAGTGTAATCCGTATCGTACGTTTCAAACATCGAAGGCTTCATTAAATTCTGAATCAAGAAGTCGGTATTTCGTATACTAGTGCGAAAATTCTTGAATTTGCATTAAAGGCGCGGTCACCTCAGTTTTAAACGTCATTTTTTATTTTTATGTTTGTACCAGATATTTTTTTTCTCATTTTAGACATGAATTGTACTTAAATCTTCCTCTTAGGAAATTTGTGTATCTCTAATAGTTTTGGCGTAATGAGTCGTAAACGTCAAAATTTGCACTTAACGGTTTTATGTACGCCACTAAAACCGACATAGCAAACCGAAAAAATTCACAGTATATAACAATGTTTTAGGCTATGATCTGACATATTTAAACACAAAAAAAAATTGTATTTAATTAAACATGCTGAATTTTAAAATAGAGAGGAAGTTTAAGTCACAATTTATGTTTAAAAAAAGAAAAGAAATATCTGGTACAAATATAAAAATAAAAAAAGATTTTGAAAAGTGAGGTGAACCGCGCCCTTAAGTTATGAGAACTGGTCATTGTCTTCCCTGTAAACATGTTATGAAAATTATTTACACATTCCAACTTTTTAAATATATTGTTTACGCTGGATGACATGTAAAACCACATTAATAACTGATGAATGAATGATGGTAGGATTTAACTGCTCGAAATTAAATAATAATAAATAATAAAAATAAATAAATAAATAATAACAAAACACTTAAGGAGGTTATGATTCTCCACCAATAACATCAACTATCTGGTAAAGCTGTAATTAACTGCTTCGCCCATAAATCACAAGGAATCCAGATCAAAATGTCCAGTTTATGAACTACTAAGTTTTGTAGTTGATAGTCTATGAGATAACTAAAGGCAAACGGGTTCAACGAGGTCGTAAGCAAGCAACAACAATAAAAGAAGCATCTGTCTGGAGCTGTGAGACGCTTGCGAACAAGCAAAAAGGCATCGGAAGTGACTCAAATACCATTAACGGGCCTTGGTCCCTTAGAGTTTTGGGAAAATCCGCGTGACGGCGCCACAGGTACCATCCTCTAGTCCATATCTCTGTCTCCCTCCTGTGTTTCCGCTCTCGCTCAGTTATGAGAGGAATTCCATAGCGCGATAAGATCTCCAGCAGAGCACTACTCCGTCCTAACGACCTAGTGCGTCTGGTGACTGCTGCAATGTTGCCAACCCTAAGAAGACATTAGCGCGTTCTTGGAAGGCAGGGGTTATTCGCTTCCTTTCCTCAGCTAGGTCGGGATCAAGGTTTGGCCGGGATAGCGATGACTACTTTGCGGAACTCTTTCACGTAGCCGGCTAACGATTGACATTCATACTTGCATGGGATCTATCAAGATAATTTACTTCATGTTCATTTGAACCTTCAGTAACGAAAAGCTTGTTAAAAGTTAGAAAGTGATACCTGGAATCGTACCTCTTGTAAGCCAATCATAGCCCGGCGAAATATCTCACCTGGCTGTGCTATCTTTGCTTCCCGTTTTTCCCTTTTCTTTACTTCTACCATGTGTTTTTTCTGTTATAATACAGTTAATTTTTACAATGAAATAGTCAGTGAATAAACTGACGGAGAGTGTTTGTGCTTTGTGTTTAAGGTTTTATGTAATTCCATTCGAAAGATTAATTAATAGGTCTTGGACCTGCCTGAAGTACAAAATTTTCATATATTTTTGCATCACTTGGAAATAAGTTTTGCCAAATGCATTAAGAATATGTACAGAAACACGAACGTATCTCAAAC